>QRFJ01000731.1:479401-679270 GCA_006176705.1 Cocos nucifera | reverse complement strand
AAAGGAGCAGGGGTGCCCCAGGTAGGGGGCACAGTGACGAGGAGGCTGAAGGAGGCTTCGCACTCGACCTGAGGAAGGTTAGAATGGTGGTGGTGGGGGGGTGGGTTTCGCAGTGGGCCGAGGAGGTGAGGGGGGCTTGCGAAAAGGAGGGTTTGGTTTCGCATCGAAGCCGAAGGAGGATAAGATATGGGGGAGGGATTTCAATGAGGGGCTGACGAAGGGTCGAGGGTGGATGGGTTTCGTCGGAGGGGGGTTTCATAGGGGTCGAGGAGGGTTGAATGGGGTTCGCGTGGGGACCGAGGAAGGATCGAATTGGGGGGTGGGGGGGGCGGAGGGTTTCGCAGGGGCCAAGCGAGGGTGAAGGGGGTTCATCGGAGGAGGGTTTCATGGGGGACCGAGGGAGGGTCGGATGGAGGTTCGCCGGAGGAGGGTTTCACTAGGGGCCAAGGGAGGGTTGATGGAGGGGTGGATAGGGGGTGACGGGTGGTGGGGAAGGAGCGATCGGGGATGAGGGTGGAGGGGGGAGGAGGGCGATGCCGACCGGGGAAGGAGGGGCGACGTCAGCTAGGGGGAAGGGAAAAAAGAGAAGAAAGGAGAGGAGGAGAATGGATGGAGCAAGGAGAGGAGGAGAGAGAAAGAGGACGAAGGGGAGGAGAAGAAATGGATGAAAAGAAAGGGGAGAAAGAAAAGAAAGAAAGAAGAAAGTGAGAGAAAGAGGGACACCGGCTATAGAGGAGGACGAAGAAGGAAGGAGATGAGTATTTATATCATTTTAAAAAAAATTATTAACGCCATCAGTTGTAAAGTGACCATCGGGATCTTATTGAAATATTTCGATAACTTTAGGAATTTGTTTGATACATTTTAAAGTACAGGAGTATAAGTAAAATTGATGCAAATTTGAGGGGGTGTTTCTATAATTTATCTATAAATTTAGTTATACCTTGAGCTGCCCGGCCTAGATCCTACGCCTATCCTATAAATAAGTTTAATCATGTCCATTATCTTTTAATGGTCTAATAGATGGCAGCCATGGCAGCCACATCAATCTATGTTGGTGATACAGTTGTTAGGGTTACGTTGGGGCGTGTGAAGTCTTGTTTTCATTAAATTAATATCTGTTAGGTTTGGAACAAGTTTCTTTTACAAACTTGGTCTGTTGAAGGATCAAGTCGTATTAGGGTTTGGATACAAAAAATTCACATCAAAGTTGAAAAAAGTGGAGATTACTTTTGGGCATCCATCACGTACCAAACAAAATTAATCAAGCTAAAACAGTCCATAACTTGAAGTTTTTATGGACGAAACTTCCAACATGTTGTTGAATTAAATAATAAGCAACAAAAACTTGATGATTAGTTATATAACAAGATTAATTAGAAAATTGAAAATGTATGCTTTATTTAAAATCAAGTATAAACATCCAAATACTCCCTAACATGTCATCACATTTTGTTCTTTATGCCCCTCTAAGTTACAGAATAAAGTATCATATACTAACAGTTTAGAAATTGAAAGACATATAAACAAAACTAATGTTATATATGTACATATGTATAAAATAAATTGTGTAATTTTGAATGTTTGTGCTGGATTGAATCTAAAATCCTCAAACCTAATGTGGACATGAATATTTCGATGAGTCAAATTTTGGACCCATATCTAATTTGGCCTACTACATGGCGCTATTCACCAACTTATGAGAAGACAAAACGTGAATGCTTACACAAACTTATGCATAAGACATTTTGCAAATGCTATTTTGATTGTAAACAAATCTATCTGTACATAACCATTGAGTAAAATAATATAAAATAGGGGAGATCTCTCTTCTCCTCCACATACTTAAAAAGAAAAAAAAGAAAAAATTTTCTATAGATCCCTAGATTGATCTGAACTTATTTTTAAGTTCCATGACCTCTCAGGTGGAATAAAACCTTCTTGAATTGCTTAAGGAGGTAATTTTAGGCCCCTACCGTCCACTTAAGCCACATGCTATCATTTAAATCCACATAAATGATAGAACCACCCTTGGATGGTTCTGGTTATGTAATTTTGACAATTGGTTACACAGATTCATGTTCAGGTTACACAAATTTATGTTCAAGTTACGCAGATTTATATTCAAGTTATGCAGGTTACCTAGTTTCAATAACTAGTTATACAGATTTATGTTCAGATTACACAGATATGTACCTTGATTATATTGTTAATCTTTCTTTCTAAAACCATCCAAGGGTAGTTTTGTCATTTACGTGAACTTAAACAGCAGCAGGTAGCTTGAATGGATGGTAGAAACCTAAAAATACCTTCTTAAGCAATTCAAGGAGGTTTTATTCTACTTGAAAAGTCCAGAGACTTAAAAATAAGTTCAGATCAATCTAAGGACCTATATATAATTTTTTCAAAAAACTACTAGGTTTGGGCCAAGGTGAGAAGGGGGTTTAGGTTTGCATGTTAGAGTGACAACCCAAAGGGTCTTTGCAACATTTGATTGAAATGTATTAAAGCGCAATCATTTAATCTTGATCGCTGGTGGTAAATAGTTGCCTTGCCAATTATCAATATACAGACATTTTTGTAGTGGCTATACATACATGAGAATTGTTGCAGAATATTGATCTACTGCCCGATCCACCAATCAGAAATTGATCGATCATCGATCAACAATCATCATCAGCTGACTAATGATCGATGATGAAAAAGGACTGCCGAAAAATCAATGCTCACCGATACATGATTATCTAACAAATAGTCATCATGACGAACGACGATCGAATTTCAAACCGATCGACTGATCGATCGATGATCAGTCGGTCCCAAATAATCCTATCGACAGTCAGTCGGCATTGACAGTTAATCAGCACAAAACCCACCAGCCAATCGATGTTTGATCGATCCTAAATCAACCGACTAACCATCGATCGGTGCAAAGTAAGTTGACTGACAATCGATCGACACAAAGTTAGTCGATCGACAGTTGATCGATATAAATTCAGTCGATCGATGAACCATCGATATAAAATTGATCGACCAATGATCGATCAGTCCCAAATCTATCGACTGATCAATGGAAGCTCCCTAAATAACTTATCTAGTTCTCGATCGACTCTACGAAATCATTCTCGAGAAGAGCGGACGACAATAATTAATGGATGGTTTAATTACCAACCCATGATCATGCTATACCAAAAAAAGAGGGATCCACGTGCTGTTAGAAATTATATCCTAATGTCAATCATCTAAATTATAGATGGTTGAGCTCAACATAATTATACTTAAATTATTAATAAATAAAATTATTATTTTAGCTTTTTCATCATTTTGTGCATCTTTCTATAATGAACTCTTCTATGATGAAGTCCTTAGGACTATTTAGACACGACAAAAAAAGATTTATCATTTAGTCCTCAAATATTTTCACGACCAAATAATTCATTGTTATCCAGGACAACAATATATCGAGTATAGATCATTGTGTACCATAAGTATTGATAATCCTCTTAACTAAGAAGTATGAAGATACTATTATGGCATGCAGGTAAAGTATAGGGATACATTTTACTGAATATGATTCAACTGTGGAGCTCTCTACTGTCAAGAGTTACTCATGAAGGATACGAATATAAGTATTTCTTAGACCTGAGATCACCATGGTGACCTGCAAGCAACTCACTACACTTAGGTATCAGACTATCTGAATTTTTAATTCAGTGATGGAAGGCTACTGGATGCAGTCAAGTACTTGACTTGTCGGTGTATGAGTTAAGATGGGATTGACCCCTCCAAATGTTGGAGCAAGTGCATCACTGTATTTTAATTTAGCAAACCCTCAGTTGGGATGGTTTATGTAATGGACACTGAGTTTTGAAATATACTGTGGATGAATTTTAGGATTGACAGTAAATTCTAGATCATCCTTTGAGCATCGAGGTCAAAGGGATGAATTATACGGTAACCATATGCCATAGGTTCATCATTATTGCATTACGACTTTTCGATCTATCTAAATATTGGGTACCATTGCTAGATGGTCCATCGATTGATATAAGAAATTGGTTCCTATGCTACCGATTAAGAATTCGAACCTATGGGATCACATACAATAGGAGTTTCTATCTGATCTGATGGCTGATATTGAGTCTCGATGATCTAGAACTCTATGGTCAAGAGTTCTACTGGACTGAGACTCTATGACCAAGAGTTCTACTCGACTGGGACTCTGAGTCCTTTATGTTCAAGACTCTCTGAATGAGAGTCCTGATGACCTAAGACTCTATGGTCGAGAGTTCCACTAGACTGGAACTCTGTGACCAAGAGTCCTAGTAGATTGGAACTCTAAGTCCTACTTATCTAAAATTCTTTGAGCAGAGTTTTACTAGTCTGAAATTCTATGATCTCGAGATTCTTTCATTTAGGACACTAAATTCAAGAGTCCTATTGGATTGGGATTCTTTAGGAGTTTCATGTTAATGGAACTCTGATGCCCAGTAATCCATCCGATTGGGACTCTAATATTTTTAGAGAATTAATTAGTAATTTAATTACTGATCAACTTAATTTGATTGAGCAATGAGGACTTAATCAAGTCCAATTGAATTTGATTCGATTGGGTTTGATCCGATCAGGTCATGAGATGATCTAATCGCTAAGGAAGATTCAATCCTGATTTGATCAGAATCTGTATCTAATTAATTTTTAATTTAATTAAAATTTTATTAATTTGAATTAAGCCTAATTTGGTTGGATTAAATCTGATCTAATTGGTTTAAATTAATTAGTTTGTTTGAAACCAATTAGGACCAAGTCAAATGAGATTTGAATTTAAATTCTCTCTAGTGCACACCATATTTGACTTTTTCACCTTGACCCATGCCCTTCTCTGATCTTTGCATGAGATTTCTCATGCAAAAATGAATGTGCACCCTTCCTCTCTTTTGCCTTTGACCTAGTCCAAGGGTTGGATCGGTTTAAACTAAGTTGAATTTTTAATTCAATTTGATTGGTTTGAAATTTGAAAAACCTAATCTCTTCCTTATCTATTCTCCATGCCTACCTATCTTTTATCGCATATCTTTTTAGGCAATTTTAGATTGAGGGTGAGTAGAACGAGAGTCCTTTTGCTCATCATCCTCTAGGATAAGCATTGGAAATGGATTTGTTTGAATTTGAATTCAAATTTTGTAAGGAGGTTGAAACAAGTTCAACCTCCATACCTTATCTTTCCCATGCGATTTTCCCATCGAATACACACCAATAAAAATATAATTTTTTTGTGCATGCATGAGGGATATGAGAGGAGTGTGGAGTGCATTTCTTAGAGAGAGAAAAGGTGGGCACACTTACCTGGGGCGTGAGAAAATTCCTGCATAAGAGAAAAGTTCTCTTGCGCTCTTACTCTCTCTCACACCAATTCTCTAATTTTTTTTCCTTTAGTTGCCCATCTAAAAATTATTTTTGACACTGGGTAATGGTAGAAGGGAGAGTCCTTGACCCTTAAAAATTTGTTTTATGGGAAAACTCCAAAGAGAGAGGGCATGAGAGGTTTTTCGGCACGTCAGGATTTTTTGGGTGAGTGAAATCCTAGAACTGGGTCTCTGGGTTCGGATGGAGAGATTGAGTGCTGTGAGTATCCGATCATCACCAAACTTCAGACACTAACTCATCATCCTCCATACTCAGTGTTCTAATTTTTTTAGAGTATCTGAGAGATCAAAAAGAAGATAATCAATTAGATCGATTGTGATTGGCCATTGAAGGTCCCGATGAGGAGCTAGCACTCAAGTGGAGCTGATCGGGATCAGAAGCTCCATGTGGATCAACCATAGAGGCCCAATGAGTGTGCAGCTATAACGTAACACCATAACTTATTCTAGTAGATTTAGATTATGGAGATCAGCTATCCGCGCATAGGTATCAAATTCTAAACTCGTATCGGTTAGCAGATTCGATTTGCTGATCAATCATATTTAAATTTTAAATTACATATTAGCATATCTAGATCTTGAGTATGATTTATATTGATTAGATCAATGCAGACAGTAGATTAATATTTGATTAATTTAGTTTTTACTATTTTAATTTTAAAAATATTTTGAAAATGCATGCTAAAAATCCTGCTCGATTTTCTTCAATTGTATCAGAGCAACAAGGTTGTTTGGCATGTCTAATATATAATTAGAAATTAAATGTTAGTATATTTGATATGCTTAATCTAGATAACTTAGTAATCAAGAATGAATGAGCCATCAAGCCATCCAGTCATAAGAGACAAGTATGATTTAAAGGCCATGTCCTTCCATTCAGTGGGGATCCCTTATGGCGGTAGGGGTGCCACCGTGAACTCATTCATTAAGATGAACAGTGAAAAAATTTTAATGATTAAAATTATTTTAATTAAAAAAAAATTAAATATAAATATATTTTAGATTAAATCTAAAAGGTTGATTTATAGTTTAATTTTTATTATATTTTATTTTTTATTTAAAATTAGCAATAGGTTGCTGTTTGAGAAATGAGCCAACTCGTTTATGAAATGAGTCAACCCATTTAAAAAATAAAAAATAAAAACCTTTCAAAATTTAAAAATTATTTTCAAAATATCGAATCCTGATCCATCAGTCCAAAAACTTAATTAAAAGAATTAAGTATTATTCATAGGATCTAAAATTATGAATTAAGATCCTAAGACAAAATCATAAGACTATGGGTTAAAGGGTTAGATGAATTAGGTCCATTAATTAGGTTAGACCTAAGGTTAGTTGAAGAATGGATTAATCTAGAGTAATTGATCAAATCTAATCAAGTATTGAATTAGATTAGGTCAAGGATGCTTTAGAATCAACTCCAATAGTTATAGTTGGACAAGTCCATATCTTTAACTAGACTAAGATGGACTTGATTCATGGCTACGTGGTTAAGTCCGAAATTACTAGGTTGATCAGATTAAACCTAATTAACCGATTGATGTCTAAGGTAAGTTTGGCAGTCTAGATCGGTGATTTTTAATTGGGAGCTACTCATACTGATTCGATATTTCACGAGTTAATGGCATATCTCTTTCACTGATCTCATTTACCTGGCTAACATGATCAATTGGGATTTGATTAGATCACTTGGTGATTTGGACAAACCTATGTCACTAGGAATCAATTTGACCGATTTCAATTAGTAAGACTGAATTAGATGCTCATGAACTTAAATTGATCTTAGCCCTGACCTATTGACTTATTGAAGTCAGTGGAAGGGTTTGACTTGGTAAAGCCAGTAGAAAAAATTGGTTCGTGTCCTTTCTATCTAAAATCACATGTAACCTAAATTCTCTAAATTATTAGATCCTTAAAATTACTAAGTTATGGGAATAACTAAGTCATAGCCTCCCATTAAGATGAATAATAATGAGTCCAATCTTCTGGATAGATATTGGAGGTGCCTTACACCTAATGTTCATCTGGATATTAAAATTGCTATCCATCATATGATGATTAGATCGCACTCTCTTATCGATGATCAGGTTAGTTAGAGCTTTTCTCTGGTCTAATTATCATTAGTTTGATACACCGAAGTCAATCATGTTAATGGTTGGACCTAACCAGACCTTTTCAGTGGAGGCCATAGCCTACTGATTTGGCATCTAGGGCAAAATCTAAATACTAAAAATTATTTGAAAAAATAATTGTTTGTGAACCTATCTATAGATGCATACGAGTTAGCCAGAGCTTTTCTCGGACCCGTATGTAGTCTATGTGGATTTCAATATCCGCTAAGGAGTTAGTATAATTTCTCAAATTGGAGATAAAGGCTACCAATTCGTTAAAAATAATGAGAGAATCTTTAGGCAAAAGTCCAAGTCTTTAGAATTAATTAATTCAAGTACTAATAAGATTTCATATTTTTCTTTTAGATAATTAGAATGGCTAGAGTTAGTCCGCTCCGTTCACTGTTGGACAGTGGCAAGTGTTTAGGACCTAAGAACAAGGAGTCTAATATTGACCGTAATCGGGCAGACCCAAAGAAGAATGGTCCTCTTGACCCAAATAGACTAAATAGTAGAAATCAGCAAGTGATTGCTGGTCAAGACTATTATATGATAACACCTTGTAATTTTTTCATATGTGATACATCTACCTGGGTATTAGATATCGAGAATCCGATTCATATATGCAATTCATTACATAGACTTCAAATTGATAGAAAATTTAAGAATGGTGATAGATTTCTTAATGTTGGAGATGAAAGTCAAGTTTCAGTCCTAGCATTGAAAGCTCTTAAACTATTTTTTAAAAATAATAGTATCATTTTAAGTGACTGTCACTATTGTCCATCTTTTATGATAAACATAACATCCGTTGGACTTTTGACCCAAGATGGTTATAGTTTATCAATAAAGAAATATTATTGCGATATCATTATGAATGATGTTACAATAATGCAAGAATAATTAAGAAATGATATTTATATTTTATCACGATCTATTAGTGTAATGTATATGTCGAATAAACGATCAAAACTAAATAATATCATTAATGCTTATCTTTGGCACTGTAGGCTCGATCATATAAATAGGAATAGGATTAACAGGTTAGTCAAGAAACGTATCCTTGATATTGATGATTGTGAATCATTGAATACTTGTGAGTTCTATTTTCTTAGTAAGATGATCAAATCATCTTTTACTGGAAAGGGTGAGTGGGCCACTAAGTTTCTAGGTCTAGTACATACTGATGTATGTGGACCTATGAACACATATGCTAGAGGTGGATTTTACTACTTCATTATATTTACTGATGATCTATCTAGGTATGGGTACATCTATCTTATGAAGAGTAAATCTAATTCGTTTGAAATATTCAAATGATATCAAAATGAGGTAGAAAAATAATTTGAGAAGAGTATTAAAATTCTTCGATCTGACCGAAGAGGTGAATAACTTTCCAACAAATTTTTGACATATCTAGGAGAGAATGAGATTCTCTCACAATGGATCCCTTCTAGAATACCATAGCATAATGGTGTGTCTGAAAGGAGGAATCAAACCTTGTTGGACATAGTTCGGTCCATGATGGGGTTTACAAGTTTGCTGATTTTATTTTGGGGTTATGTACTAGAAACTGCCTATTTTATTTTGAATAATATTTCGAGCCAGTCTATTGCAAAGACTCCATATGAGATATGGACTGGGCGTAAGCCGACACTCTCTCACTTTAGGGTTTAGAGATGTCCGACTTATGTTAAATATTTGTAATCGAAAAAGCTTGGACCTAGGTTTGATAAATGCCTATTCATAGGGTATCCCAAAAAAACTAGGGGTTATTACTTCTACCTTGCTAAAGAACAAAAGGTTTTCATCAGCAATAGAGCAGTCTTTTTGAAAATGGAGTTTCTTAGTAAAGGAACAGCTATTCCTAATGTTGAACTTAACGAAGTTCAATAGATGAAAGAACCGACACATTCTAGTAAACCTACAAAACTAGATTTGATAAGATCAAATCCAGAGCCTATTGAAATGGCACTAAGAAGATCCGATAGAGTACCACATCAATCAAACAGATACTACGGTTTCTTGATCCAGAATGGTGATTCTATCAAACTCGATAAGAATGACGAGAATCTAATCACCTACATGAATGCCATGTAGAGGTTCGACTCCGATAAGTGGCTGAAAGTCATGAAGTTCGAAATGAAATCCATGAAGGTCAACAGTGTATGGACACTAGTTGATCCACTTGAAGGGGTAAAACTCATTGGGTGTAAGTGGATTTTCAAAAGAAAATGGGGCACAGATGGAAAGGTGAAGATCTATAAAGCACATCTAGTTGCCAAGAAAAATCATCAATATTATGGTATTGACTATGATGAGATATTTTTTCTACTGGCAATGCTCAAATCTATTTGGATCATGCTTGTGATAGCAGCATACCTAGACTATAAGATCTGATAAATGGATGTGAAAATAGCTTTTCTAAATGGAGAGCTAGATGAAGAGGTGTATATAATACTGCCTGAGGATTTCATATCCATAGATGAGTCTAAGGTGTGCAGGCTTCAAAGAACCATCTATGGATTGAAGCATGCATCACGGAGTTGAAACATGCATTTTGATAAAGTAATCAGAACGTATGGCTTCGTTAAGAACGAAGAAGAACCCTATGTGTATAAATGAGCCAACAATTTTATTGTTGTATTTCTTATACTGTATGTTGATGACATTCTCTTAATAAAAAATGACATCCCTACATTACAGAAAATAAAGGTTTGGCTATCATCTCAATTCTCCATGAAGAACTTGAGAGAAGCTTCCTACATCTCAGGAATGAAGATCTATAGGGATAGATCTAAAAGATTGCTAGGATTATCCCAATCCACGTACATTGATACCATGCTGAAGAGATTCAGCATGAAAAATTTTAAAAAGGGCTATCTCCTGATAGACCATGGAATTCTGCTCTTAAAGAGGAATTATCTGATAACTCCTCAAGAGAGAGAGCGTATGAGTAAAATACCATATATTTTGGTAGTGGATTCTATTATGTACGTCATGATGTGTACGAGATCAGACATGGCATATTCACTAGAAATAGTGAGTAGATACCAGTCTGACCCAGGTGAGAATTATTGAAAGATTGTGAAGATAATCCTAAAGTATTTGAGAAATACCAAGGATCAGTGGCTCATCTATAGAGATACTGACTTGAAACTTATCGGATATACTGATTTCAATTTTCAATCAGATCATGATGATAGTAAAAGTGTATCAGGTTTTGTGTTTATCCTAAATGATGGAGCAGTCTGCTGGAAGAGTTCCAAGCAGCACACTGTAGCCGATTCTATGTGCAAGGTGGAGTATGTCGCAGTATCTAATGCTGCGAAGGAAATTATATAGCTACGAAAGTTCATCAGTGAGTTGGGAGTGTCATCCTCCTTGGATGATCTGGTTCTGCTATACTGTGATAGCACTTGAGCCATAACTCAAGTGAAGGAGTCAAAGGCACATTAGCACACCAAATATATTCTGCATCGCTATCATCTTGTGCGAGAAATCATGGAGCGAGGTGACGTCGAACTTTAGAAGATCGATGAAAAGAAGAACGTAGTCGACCTCTTTACTAAAGCTCTAGGAATCAAAGAGTTCGATAATCATAAATGAAAGATGGGTATTCGATATTGTTCTGAGTGGCTTTAGTCTAAGTGGGAGTCATTGAGAATTGTATCCTAATGCCAATCATCTAAATTGTAGATGGTTGAGCTAAATATAATTATACTTAAATTATTAATAAATAAAATTATTATTTTGATCTTTTCATCATTTTGTGCATCTTTTAGTAATGAACTCTTCTGTGATGAAGTCCTTAGGACTATTTAGATTCGACAAAGGAGGATTTATCGTTTAGTCCTCAAACGTATGCATAATCAAATGATTCGTTGTTATCCAAGATGATAATATATCAAGTGTAGGTTGTTGTGTGCTATAAGTATTGGTTGTCCTCTTAACCAAGAAGTATGGAGATACTATTATGGCATATAGGTAAAGTATAGGGGTACATTTCACTGAACGTGATCTAATTGTGGAGCTCTCTACTGTCAAGAGTTGCTCACGAAGGATATGGATATAAATATTTCTTAGACCTAAGATCATCATAGTGACCTACAAGCAACTCACTGCAGTTAGATACCAGACTGTCTGAATTTTTAATTTAGTGACGAAAGGCTACTTGGTGCAGTCAAATACTTGGCTTGTTGGTGTGTGAGTCAAGATGGAATTGACCCCTCCAAGTATTGGAGCAAGTGCATCACTGTATTTCAATTTAGCAAACCCTCGGTCGGGATGATCTATGTGATGGATACTGAGTTTTGAAATACACCATAGATGAATTTTAGGATTGACAGTAAACCCTAGATCATCCTTTGAGCATCGAGGTCAAGGGGATGAATTATACGATAACCATATGCCACAGATTCGTCATTGTTGCATTATGACTTTTTGACCTATCCAAACATCGGATACCATTGCTAGATGGTCACATCGATTGGTACAAGAAATTGATTCCTGTGCTACTAGCTAAGGATTCAAACCTATGGTGTCACATACAATAGGAGTTTCTATCTGATCTAATGGCTGATATTAAATCTCGATGATCTAGAACTCTATAGTCAAGAGTTTCACTGGACTGGGACTCTTTGATCAAGAGACCCACTTGACTGAAACTCTGAGTCCTTCATGTTCAAGACTCCCTGAATGAGAGTCCTGATGACCTGGGACTCTATGGTCGAGAGTCCCACTAGACTGAAACTCTATGACCAAGAGTCCTAATGGACTGTAACTCTGAGTTCTACTTATTTGAGACTCTCTGATCAAGAGTTTTACTGATCTAGAACTCTATGATCTTGAGATTCATTCGTTTAGAACACTGGGTTCAAGAGTTCCACTGGATTGGGACTCTTTAGGAGTTTCATGTTGATGGGACTCTAATGCCCGGTAACCCATCCAATTAGGACTCTAATATTTTTGAAGAATTAATTAGTAATTTGATTGTTGATTAGCTTAATTTAATTGAGTGATGAGGATTTGATCAAGTCCAATTAAATTTGATTCGATTGGATTTGACCCGATCAGGTCATGAGATGACCTAATCGCTAAGAAAGATTCGATCCTGATTTAATTAGGATCTGAACCTAATTAATTTTTAATTTGATTAAAATTTTATTAATTTGAATTAAGCCTAATTTGGTTGGGTTAAACTTGGTCTAATTGGTTTAAATTAATTGGTTTGGTTGAAACCAATTAGGACCAAGTCAAATGAGATTTGAATTTAAATTCTCCCTAGCGCCCACCATATTTGACTTTTTCACCTTAACCCATGCCCTCCTCTGATTTTTGCATGAGATTTCTCATGCAAAAATGAATGTGTGTCATTCCTCTCTTCTGCCTTTGACCTAGTCTAAGGGTTGGACCAGTTCAAGCTAAGTTGAATTTTGAATTCAACTTGGTTGGTTTGAAATTTGAAAAACCTAATCTCTTCCTTATCTATTCTTCACGCCTACCTATCTTTTGTCGCACATTTTTTTGGGTGATTTCAGATTGAGGGCAAGTAGAAGGAGAGTCCTTCTGCTCATCATCCTCTAGGATAAGCATTGGAAACAGATTTGTTTGAATTTTAATTCAAATATTGTAAGGAGGTTGAAATAAGTTCAACCTCCATACCTTATCCTTCCCACATAGTTTTTCCATTGAATACATGCCAATAAAAATGTGATTTTTTTGTGCATGCATGAGGGATATGAGAAGAGTGTGGGGTGCATTTCTTAGAGAGAGAAAAGGTGGGTGTACTTACCTGGGGCATGAGAAAATTCCTGCATAAGAGATAAGTTCTCTTGTGATCTTACTCTCTGTCACACCACTTCTCTAATTTTTTCCCTTTAGTCATCCATCTAAAAATTATTTTTATAGTGGATAATGGTAGAAGGGAGAGTCCTTGACTCATGAAAATTTATTTCATGGGAAAACTCCAAAGAGAGAGGGCGTGAGAGGTTTTCTAGCACGTCAGGATTTTCTAAATGAGTGAAACCCTAGAACTGGGTCTCTGGGTTCGGGTGGAGAGATTGAGTGCTGTGAGTACCCAATCATCACCAAACTTTAGACACCAACTTGTCATCCTCCAAACTCAGTGTTCTAATTTTCTACAATATCTAAAAGATCAAAAAAAAGATGATCGATTGGATCGATCATGATCAACCGTCAAAGGTCCCGATGAGGAGCTAGCACTCCAGTGGAGCTGGTCAAGATCAGGAGCTCCATGTGGACCAACCATAAAGGTCGGATAAGTGTGTGGCTATAACATGATACCATAACTTATTTTAATGAATTTAGATTGCAGAGATCAGCTATCCGTGCATAGGTATTGAGTTTTAAACTCGTATCGGTAAGCAGATTTGATTTGCTGATCAATCATATTTAAATTTTAAATTACATATTAACATGTTTGGATCTTGAGTAGGATTTACATTAATTAGATTAATGCATGCAGTAGATTAATATTTAATTAATTTTAGTTTTTACTGCTTTAATTTTAAAAATATTTTGAAAATGCATACTAAAAATTTTGCTTGATCTCCTTCACGTGCTCAACAGTTATTATCCCGATGCCTATAAAAGGAAGGTAAATTGATCAATTGAGGGGGAGATTTCAAGTTATTCTAAGAGCAAATCCTACTACCTTGCTTTTCATTTCCTGTTCGACCAGTCCATCCACTAACTTTAGCATCAAAGGGTCTCCACCGGAGCCAACTCCGGTTAGTATGGACTTATATTTGCAAATTTTTCAACATTCGATCATAGGCGTAGGTGGATTGATCGTAATAGATTGGCACATCAGGTAGGGGGTAGAAGCACACTAAATCAAAAAATAATGAAAACTCATGCTTGTAATTTGACCAACTCCGTCGGCTAGTCATCTCAGCAAGAAGCACTTCCTCCTCCGCCGCTAGCAATGGCGGAAAATAATTTTTTGCATTCGACAGTCGTATCAGATGCACAAGTCTAGCAACTAGTTGCATTAATGCAATAGGTCCATATTCTTATGGAGACTGTGTGTAATCTTTAACAGCAACCACCCATGGTGATGGAAGATCCATCGGTGCGGGCAGTGCCGCCTAGGCACAGCCGCCACACACCAAGGCGTTCGATCTCTCCTTCACCAGAGTGACCATCTCGATGCTCGCATCAGATGAAATCTCCATCTTCTCACCATTTGCAAGGAACTATCCATCGATCATAATGGTCCGTCTCCCCATCTTCTCATCGAAGAATGAGGAAAAATGGCCGCGCAACCCAATGACTTTTCCCTCCTCTAGTTCTTTCGAAGGATTGACACCAAGGACATCTCGCCAGCGATGACTCAATGACTATGAATAAAAGTTCAAAGAGATCGATCGTTGACTGACCTGGATCCAGGAGGACATAAAGGGAGGATCCTTCGATGGTCTCCGAGTCCGAACAACTCCTCCCTTCTCCTCGCATATCTTGAACGTGCCGATCCCGTCATGATTCAAGATGCCTCAAATGGAGTCATACGATGGCTCCACTAACCCAGTTGATCATCTCTAGAGCTACAAAGCTCTCACGATGATCCTGGGGGCAAATAATGCCCTCATATGTATCGACTTTTCGACCATCCTTCGAAAAGCTGCTCGAGCCAGGTACTCCGGACTTCAGCCGAAAAGCATCGACTCTTTTGAGTAGCTCAAAGACTCCTTTGTAGCTCATTTTAGCATCAGTTGAGTAAAGCCACAAACTTCAGACAATCTCTTCTCAATCAAGTAAAATGAGGAAGAGACTCTTCAGACCTTCATAGCGCGTTTTAACACCGCTACACTAGAGGTCCGAAACCTCAATGAGGAAGTGGCCATTTCGGCCATGAGGCAGGATCTATGGGATTCCTGGTTTACTTACTCATTGGATAAGAATCCTCCCCTAACTTATGCCAAACTTCTCGAGCACGCGGACAAATATATTCGCATAGAAGAAGGCACTTCTGACCGGCACCAATAAAATGAAAAGGGTCAGATGATGCTTCAGTTGGATCTAACTGACCTGTGCCAAATAAAGAAGTGCCAACTTTCTGATGGAGCCAGATGCCGACTCATTTGAAGAGTTGGTATAACAACTATACTCCCATATCTACTCCACAAGCATAAATCTTGATGAAGATCGAAGGAGTGGAATACCTTCACCGACCCCGCCAATGAAGCATCCAAGCAAGGATAAGAGAAAGTACTGTCGGTTCTATTGTGACTACGGTCATGACACCGAACAGTATTTTCAGCCCAAGGATGAGATCGAGGCACTCATCCGGTGGGGGTTCTTTGCTAAATTCTAGCTCAATCGCCCGATCGAGCTATATGCCGATCAACCATCATCGTCAAAAGAGGTCCATCAAAATCGACCAACGATTGAGGTGATCTACATGATTTTTGGACAACCAAGAGCCGAGGGGCACCATCCGAAGAAGAATCAGCTAAAAGACAGTGATTCAATGAATGTATTTATTTTTTGGATGATGATGTAAGGAGAATTCAAACTTTCCATGATGATATCGTTGTCGTCTTGACGATGATAGTAAACTATGATGTAAAGAGGATCCTAGTCGATAATGAAAGTTCAACTAACATTTTATTTTACTCTGCTTTCTTCCGAATGTTGATGTTGACCGAACGACTTTGAAGAGTCTCCATTCCCTTAGTCAAATTTATCGGAGATGCTATCGACGTTGAAGGATAGCTCGATCTTCCATTAACCGTAGGAACAGAACCTCAATAAAATATTATCATTTTGACTTTTATGGTCGTTAGAGTCTCGTCGGCATACAATGCCATACTTGAAAAATTAGGATTCAACGCTCTCAAGGTGATAGTATCGACGTATCATTTATTGAACCAATTTTCGATCAAAGATAGAGTGGGAGAAATGCAAGGCGACCAACAAATTGTCCGACATTACTTTGCGATCACAACAAACACAAATAAACCAGAAGATCCCTTACCGTTAGAAAGGCTTGATCAGCGAGAGGAGGAAGAATGGGGCGAGCCGGCCGAACAACTGATCCCAATTTTGTTAAAAGAAGATGACCCAACCAAAGTTATTCAAATCGAGTCACAACTTCAAATAACGGAGCAAGAATAGCTAGTTCAGTTGCTAAGGGCCAATACTGATGTATTTGCTTGGACAATGATCGACATGCCAGGTATACCTCCAGAAGTAATCATCCACCGACTTAACGTTAATCCAAACATCAAGCTAATGAGACAGAAGAAGCGACTATTCGCACATAAGCGATAAAAGATTATCGACGAAGAGGTGGATAAGCTCCTCATGGCAGACTTCATCAGAGAGACCCATTATCCGGAATGGCTTGCAAATGTCATCATAGTGAAAAAGGCTAATGAAAAATGGCGCATTATACCGATCTGAATGAAGCATGCCCGAAGGATAGTTTTTCTCTTTCGAAGATTGACCAACTGATCGATGTGACATCGAAACACCAACTCTTAAGCTTTATAGATATTTTTGTAGGATATAACCAGATCCGAATGACCCTCGAAGATGAAGAACATACCGCCTTCATCACTAATAAAGAGATTTATTGCTACAAGGTCATGCCATTTGGACTCAAAAATACGAGAGCAACCTACCAATGGCTAGTGAACAAAATTTTCAAGCCACAAATTGGGTGAAATATGAAAGTATATGTCGATGATATGCTTGTAAAAAGTGCTCAAAGTCAAGATCACATCCGAGACCTAGAGGAAGCTTTCGATGCACTCCAATGACACCTGTTGGGGATAAACTCCGCTCCTACTGAAGTCAAGTTTGGTGCCCAGCCTGATGCAGCCAGTAGCCATGGAAGAGCTTCAGCAGATGGGTCTTAGCCGAATCCTTTCAGCCAACCGAACTGCTTAGCGACCGAGCTCCTTGAACTCCAAGTGGTCGGACTTTAATGAAATTCCCTAGTGCCCAAACTTCTCAGCGGTCGTCCCTCGATCGAACACCTCAAGCGGCCGTCCCTTCAACCGACTGAGCTCCCTTGGACTCTCAGCGGTCGAACTCCTCAGCAGTCATCCTTCGATCGAACTTCTCATCGATCGAACTCCTACCAAACTTCCCAACGATCGAGCCTTAGCTGTGTGCCTCCAGCCAGATGCCTATAGGAGCTGAACTCCTTCCGAGCTTTTTCTTCAGCCGAACTCTCCTACAAGTCCAAACTCCTCTGGATGAATTGTCACCATCAGTCTGCAACAGATGATAAGATCGAACGATATGGCCACCACTACTGGCGACACCACTCTCTCCGTAACCAGCCCCATGCGGCTCATGACCTGTCAGTATGGCTGTCACTATCCGCCTGACGATGCCTTCCTCTTCGTATCAAACTTCATGCGGCCCCAACGGCTCTCTGCCAGGCGGTATGGCCATCACTATCAACTAAGCTCTGCCTTAAAGGACCCTTCAGATACGCGAATCTCTAACCTCTCGAATCTCTGAGCTCTCCTCTTCTTCTCCAAGCTCCGAAACTCATTTTCGAGCACTCCATTCCTGTTGACCAGAGCTAACTTGATCATCGGAGGGTCCTGCCAGAGCACCCCCCACCGACTTTGGATGGGACTTTATTTTGCAGGTCTTCGACGACGACCTCGTCCCCCACCGCTCCATCAGATTCTACGTCAATAGATTGGCACTAGAAAGAGGGCCTGAACCTCCGAGGTTCCCTTATTCTTAAAGGAGTACTCGACGATGATTTCTTTCTCTCCGGAGATCTCTCTTCTTCCTCACTAGAGCTCTCTCTCAAAGAGAAAATGCCTCCTAGGAGACCCTCGACTCGACGATCGATGGCCTTCGCATCCCGATCCCGTCCGGATCCATCTGCCCCTGCTTCAGTCTCGGCAACTCAGGTTCTACCCATACCTACAATAAATATGGGGCAATTCAACCTACTCGTTCGATAGGTTCATGGCCTCGTGGATGCAATGCGGGCCATGCAGCAGCCTTCCGTGGCGACTCCATCAAGAAATCCGTCATTCAAATATCAAAAATTGACCCCAAGAAAGGGTACTCAAGGTGGTGTGCCCGCCGCCCCTTGGAAAGGAAAACAGAGAGTCAGAGATCCATGTTCGGATCATGGTTCTCCTCTGAAAGAGACCTTTCACGCTTGTAGTCGAAAGTCCCCCAAGATCTACGATCAGGATGATGCCCTCGATCACAGACTGCGCGAGATGGACTGATGGATTAAAGAGCTCGGCCACATCCACGACCTCGAAGCTTGTCACCAAAGAAGCTCCGACAAAGGGGCATGAAACTCTCCCACAAGTTTTAGAAGAAGATGGGAATGAAGTTCTCGTATCCATCTCGCGAGCAAGATCAACCCCTTGAGCGCCAGCAAGGCCCAAAGCTTCCAGAAGCAGACCACATGAGAAAGCCCGACCCTCATGAAGCCCTGAAAGGCCTTCCAAAAAGGTTCCACGACTATGCCCCCCTCAATGCTCCTCAAACTCAGATTCTCACTGAAATGAAGAACCAGCTGCCAAGACCAGAAGGGTTACAATCTCCCCCAAATAAATACGATCAAAATAAGTACTACCTCTACCATCACGACCATGGCTACGACATCGAGGAATGCATCCAGCTCCGAGATGAAATTGAGAAGCTCATCAGAAAGGGGCAGTTGGGTAAATTCCTTCGACACCAGTCTGAAGTAGGAAAAGATCGGCCAAGGGCGCCGCCATAGCCAAAGACGGCAAGGAGCTCGGCGCTGCCATAGCCAGAGACCATGAGGAGGTCGGCCATCTTACGGCATCATCTATATTGCTCCTAGGAGGAGCTTGGTGCATCAGCGATTCGTCATCTCCCAGCGACAAGAGCTTGCACCAAATTGAGAAGGCCAGCATGAGGAGGTCGTCCACCCTGAGGCTTATTGTCGAAGAAATGCGGAGGAACAACGCTACCACGACCTTGAAATGCAGAATTTGGGGATGCGCTGCTAGTAACATCCTTTCAATAAATTTTTTTTCTTTTGATAATATTATTTTTGGATGCAAAAACTATGCGATGACAGAGAAGAAGCAGTCAATAATTGCCGCATTAGGAACAAGAGGAGAACCTCATCCTAACGCGAGCAACAACCTCGACCAGAGATAAGATCTCTTCCGAGTGAAGGCCTCGTTCATAAAGGATGAGATGGGGGGAGAGGCCCAGCGGCCCTTATGTGCCCTCACCGTCCGTTAGGAATAGGAGGAGAACCTCATCCTAACGCGAGCAACAACCTCAGCTAGAGATAAGATCTCTCCCGAGCGACCGCTGACAACCTCAGCTAGAGATAAGATCTCTTTCGAGCGATCGTGAACAACCTCAGCTAGAGATAAGATCTCTTTCGAGAGACCGAGTCAACCCTCGGCTAGAGATAAGATCTCTTCCGAGCGACCGAGTCAACCTCGGTTAGAAACAGGAGGAGAACCTCATCCTAACGCGAGCAACAAACCTCGGCTAGAGATAAGATCTCTCCCAAGCGAAGATCTCGTTCATAAAGGACGAGAATGGGAGAGAGGCCCAGCGGCGTTTATGTGCCCCAACTGTCCGTTAGGAATAGGAGGAGAACCTCGTCCTAACACGAGCAACAACCTCGGCTAGAGATAAGATCTCTTCCGAGCGATCGCTGATAATCTCGGCTAGAGATAAGATCTCTTCCGAGCGACCGTTGACAATCTTGACTAGAGATAAGATCTCTTTCGAGCGACCAAGTCAACCTTGGTTAGGAACAAGAGGAGAAACTCGTCCTAATGCGAGCAACAATCTCGACTCGAGATAAGATCTCTCTTGAGCAATCGCTGACAACCTCGGCTAGAGATAAGATCTCTTTCGAGCGACCGTTGACAACCTCGACTAGAGATAAGATCTCTCCCGAGCGACCGTGGACAACCTCGTCCAGAGATAAGATCTCTTTCAAATGAAGGCCTCATTCACAAAGGATGAGATGGGGGGAGAGACCCTGATAGTGGCCCTTATGTGCCCCCACAGTCCGTTAGAAACAGGAGTAGGACCTCATCCTAATGTGAGCAAAGCCGAAGTCCGAGCTTCGAAGTCCATAAGAAACAGGACCTCCATCAACCTTAGTCAGATACGAAATCTCTTCCGAGAGACCGTGCCAACTTCGACCTCGACTAGAGATAGGATCTCTTTCGAGCGACCGTGCCAACCTCGGCTGGAAAGCTTCAACTTCAACTTCGATTAGAGAAGATTTCTCCCGAGCAGCCAAGACAACCTCGGCTAGAGATAAGATCAGAGACAACCTCATCCTGAGATCAGATCCCTTCCGAGTGCCCGTGTTAACCTTAGTTGCTGGAGACAGTGTCGCCCCCAAGGAGCTCAACCTCCAACTTCGATCGCAGCGGATGAGGCCTACCTCAACCTCGGTTGGAGATGGGATCTCTTTCGAGCTTCGATTTGAACCAGCATGGAGTCCAGAAGAGAACTTCAATAGTCGCCTTTTCTACACTTTCTTCCTTTGAGTTTCGAACTCGGAAGTGTGGAAGCTATTATTGGAGATAAAATCCGCTCCTGTCGAAGTCAAGTTCGATGCCCAGCCTGATGCGGCCAGTAGCCACGAAAGAGCTTCAGCAGATGGATCTTAGTCGAACCCTTTCAGCCGACCGAACTGCTTAGCGATCGAGCTTCTTGAACTTGAAGCGGTCGGACTTTAATGGAATTTCCCAGCATCCGAACTCTTCAGCGGTCGTCCCTCAGTCGAACTCCTCAAGCGGCCATCCCTTCAGCCGATCGAGCTCCCTCGGACTCTCAACGATCGAACTCCTCAGCAGTCATCCCCCGATTGAACTTTTCACCGATCGAGCTCCTACCGAACTCTCCAACGATCGAGCCTTGGCCGCGCACCTCCAGCCAACTGCCTATAGGAGCCGAACTCCTCCCAAGCTTTTCCTTCAGCCAAACTCTCCTACAAATCCAAACTCCTCTGGATGAATTATCGCCATCAGTCTGCAATAAATGATAAGACCGAACGATATGGCCGCCACTACTGACGACACCACTCTTTCCGTAACCAGTCCCATGCGGCTCATGACCTGCCAGTATGGCTGTCACTATCCGCCTGACGATGCCTTCCTCTTCATACCGAACTCCATGCGGTCCCAACGGCTCTCTGTCAGGCGGTATGACCGTCACCATCAACTAAGCTCCGCCTATAAAGGACCCTCCAGATACGCGAATCTCTAACCTCTCGAATCTCTGAGCTCTCCTCTTCTTCTCCAAGCTTCGAAACTCATTCTCGAGCACTCCATTCCTATTAACCAGAGCTGACTTGATCGTCGGAGGATCCTGCCGGAGCCACCCCCCACCAACTCTGGATGGAACTTTATTTTATAGATCTCCGACGGTGACCCCATCCTCCATCGCTCCAATTGATTCCGACGATGATCAGATTCTACGTCAACAACACCGAATGAAGCTAAATCCGATCAAATATATCTTCGGAGTGACGTCTGAAAAGTTTCTTGATTTTCTTATTTCATATAGAGGAATTAAAGTAAATTTCAAAAAAATAAAAATAATCATCGACATGAAGCATCCTACTTCAAAGAAGGAGGTGCAATAACTCAACGAAAGAGTCACTACACTCAGTCGGTTCATCTCCAAATCTGTCGAATGATATCTTCCATAAACTAAAGATTTTTCTTGGACCGATGAATGCCAACGATCCTTTGAAGAGTTAAAGAAGTACTTGATGATTTCTTCACTGCTTGTAAAGTCGACAGAAGGAGAACCACTATATTTATACCTGGCTATGTTCGATGAAGTTGTTAGTTCAATTTTAGTCAAAGAAGATGAAAATTAGGTACAGCATCCTATATACTATGCAAGCAAAATGCTTCATAATGCCGAAATCCGATACTCAAAAGCTGAAAAAATGATCTATGCTTTGATTATTTCGATGCAACGTTTTCGATCCTATTTTCAAGCCCACACGGTGCATGTTCTAACCGACCAATATCTGAAGTCAATCTTACACCGATCGGACACTTCAGGAAGAATGGCAAAATGAGCGATAAAATTTAGTAAATTTGACATCCACTATCGCTCATGCCCGTTGATGAAGGCCCAAGTTCTGGCCGATTTTATTATCAAGTGTACCATATCAGATATGAAGTTCGATCAAGAAACAACTTGTAACTCAACAGACGATGCCGCCAAAATCGACCATGATTCAGCTTGGATGATACATATCGATGGAGCCTCGAGCACCCTCGAAAGTGGAGCTGGACTTATCCTTGCGAATACCAATGGATCGATCACAAAATATGCACTCCATTTCAACTTCAAAGCTTCGAATAATCAAGCTGAATATGAAGTTCTTCTTGTTGGTTTGAAGATCATCAAAGAACTCGATGTCGAAGAGTTGAAGATGTTTACCAACTCTCAACTCATTGCGGGATAAGTCAACGGCAAATATGAAGCCCAAAATCCAAAGATGCAAAAGTATTTGGAGAAAGTGAAAGACCAAATTTTCGTCTTCAAATATTTTGACATCTCGCACATCCCTAGAGCGAAAAATGCTCAAGCCAATACACTCTCTCGACTCACCATCACAACCCATACCGAACGTGGTCGAATATATATCGACTATCTCGATACACCGAGTATCGAAAAGGTAGAAGAAGTTTTGTAAGTCGACGATGAGTCAAGTTGGATGGATCCAATTATCAAGTATCTAACTGAAGGAGTCCAACCCGATGATCCATCGAAAGCAAAATATTTAAGGTGGACTGCCTCACAATATATAGTGATGGGCAGACAACTCTACAAATGATCCTTCTTTCTTTCATTATTAAAGTGCCTAAGATCCACCAATGCCGACTATACACTTCGAGAAGTCCGTGATGGGATCTGCGGAAATCATTTGGGGGGCATGTCCCTCGCCTATAAGATCCTTCGACAAGGATGTTATTGATTGACAATGCAGAAGGATGCAATCGAATTTATCCAAAGGTATGAGCCATGTCAAAGGTATGCCAACATCCAACAACAACCAGTGATGCAACTGACACAGATCATAGCTCCATGGCCATTTGCACAGTGGTCCTTTTCCTCCGACATCCAGACAAAAAATTTTTTTGATCGTTGTTGTTAATTACTTTACGAAGTAGGTGGAAGTCGAATCTTTGGCACAGATTACGGAAAGTAAGATGAAAGATTTTGTTAAAAAATCCATAATCTATTGGTTTGAACTTTCGCATACAATCATAATCGATAATGATCGATAATTCGACAATCAAAATTTTGAAGACTTCTGCATAGCACATCATATCGTGCATAAGTTGACATCCATCAATCATCCACAGTCGAATGGAGAAGCAGAAGTCATGAATCAAACAATCCTTTATGGCTTGAAAATTTAGCTCAACGAGGCTAATGGACTCTCGGTAGAAGAACTACCTTTGGTACTATGGGCATACCGAACAACCTTCCGAATTCCAATGGGTGAATCCCCTTTCAACCTCGCCTATGGGATAGAGGTGGTGATTTCCATCGAAATTGGGCTACCTTTGATGCAGGTTGAGAGATATGATGAGACAAGCAATTTAGATCGTCAAAGGGCGGATTTGGATTGGCTACTTGAAATTCGACAGCAAGCTCAACTCAGAATGGTGGCTTACCGACAAAGAGTCGTTAGATATTATAACAGAATGGTTAAACCAAAGAAAATTCATCCTAATGATTTAATCCTATAGAAAACTGAAGTATCTAAACCATTGAACCGAGAAAAGTTCTCTCCAAATTGGAAAGAATCCTATCGGATGGCAGAGAGTCTTCGACCCGGAGCATATCGACTTGAGATACTTGATGGAACGAAAATTTTCTAAATATGGAATGCGGATAACCTTAAAGTATATTTTCAATGAGATCAGCCCCATGTATTTTCAAAAAATATAAATAATGAATTTTTATGTGAACTTTTCTTTAAAGGAGGAAGAGGAGTCCTTTCCACAAAGAAGGATAAAAAAAAAATTGACTAACGATGAATCACGATCGACTTATCAATGATGAATTGTTGCTATAGCCGACCAACTGTCAACTCATTGCAACTGATTAGTCATCAATATATTTTGTCTACAACGAATTGATCAACCAATCGACTGATTATTGGGATGCTACGGATGATTGACTATCAATGTACTATAGCCGACTGACCCTCAGCACTCTACAATCGGTAGAATTAAATCACCAAACGACCATTGGCGACCATCAAACAATGTCTTATTCAATGATGAATTTCAATTGGTACCTTTTAAACAAAAATAGCATGAATGAATGAGAATGAGTCAGCCAATTATAGCAGAATGGTTGATCGATTGAGTTGCAATCTACTCTGACACACGACTTCTTTACAAAAGGAGAAGCACCAATCCACTGGTCGCGAACTAGTTAGTTGCCCCTACCTAGTTAAGAACGTGACTGATACCAATTTGGCCATGACCAAGTCGAAGAATGATTGACTTGCACTCGATCATCATAATCAAAAGTCGGTTCGTAAAAAGCCGACTAGAAGTCAGCTAGAAACTGATCGAAGGTTGGCTAATCCTCGACCTATGAACATTTTGATAAACAACTAAGTCTTGAATGACTAAAAAGCAAATTATGAGTTGGCATATTATAAGTTGGTTAAACGCTAGCTTCAAGTCAGTTGGAAGGTTAGTCGATAGTTAGTCAAATAAAATCGATTGATAATCAGAAAATAATTGATTTGATGCAAATATGTTATGAACAAGTATTGTTTCATTACTATAAAGGAGATTACAAAATGGGCCATTGGTCCTTACAAAATTTGAACTACAAGTTCCAAAAGAAAATGAAATACATTTTCATTCGATGACCAATTGCTCCAAAGGACGATCGGGAGAGTCTTGAACTACATCCGTCGGCGCAGCTCCCTGAAGATCCATCAAAACTTT
The DNA here is from genome assembly GCA_006176705.1 of Cocos nucifera. Lineage (NCBI taxonomy): Eukaryota > Viridiplantae > Streptophyta > Magnoliopsida > Arecales > Arecaceae > Cocos > Cocos nucifera. The sequence goes on along the minus strand of QRFJ01000731.1, from coordinate 653,761 downwards.
GGTGACTAGCTTGGAAGCAAAGTCCATCGGTGCTGGAGCATCTGTTGCACTTCGACCATAGGTGCTGCCAATGTGGATGGAGAAGAAGTATCGATCGAAGTACCATCACCCATTGGGCTAGTAGCTGGTCTATCGGCCCCTCCCTCTTCCTCTTCTTCAGCATCGAAAATGACGATGCTACTGAGATCAAGGTCAGAAAAAAGCTGTTGGACAGCATCCCGACCGTCACCAAATCCGATCCAATAAAAAGCTTCACTTTTCTTAAGGATCAAAATTTTCAAGTCGGACGAGGCCTTGAATTCCTCAACACCCAGCTCCTTCACCCGACTGAGATCCTACCGCAGAACCTAAATCTCCGTCCTAGCCGAAGATGCATCCCCTGTCATGAATTGGCATCTCCAACTATGATCCTCCACCTCCTTGGCCCAGCTATCGTGCTCCTTCAGTTTATTCATTTTGCGGTTCTTCTTTTTGACGTGGCTCTTCTGGGCCTTCATCTCCATCTGAGCTAATTTTAGGTCAGATTTTATCGACTCAAGCTCAGCTCTTACCGACCCAAGCTCGATTCTAAGGCGAAAGACTTCATCGGACAAATTTCTCTCCTAAACGGCAGCATCCTTCTCCACCTCCTCTCATCGACGAATGGCCACATCACGTTCGATATTCACAACCAACACTGCATCGGACCACGCATGACGAAAGCTGCCCATTCTATTATAAGCTGATTCAAGTTTGGCCATATCATAGGCCCACTACTTGGAGAAAATAAACCAAGTCAATAAAAAAAAAAGGTGTGAAACTGCTGACTTACCCCGATAAGGGTTGGATAAAATGACCCAAATTGATCGACCAAAGTTTGACTTCTCGTTGACTTACGGTCAATCGGGAGAAGAATGGCGTGGACCAGCTCTCTTGCCAATTGAAGATCGAAAAAGGCCGATCCACCTTCAAGGACACAAACATCGATGTCGACCCATTTGGAGTCTGAATATCCATGGCTGGAAGCATCACTTTCAGTTGGTGCAGAGAAAATTTGCACCTTTCCCTTCCCTTTCACGAATGATTGCTCAAGAGGTGCCGACATCCACTCGGACGTGGATGGAGAAGATAAACATCCTCGATGGACTAGAGTTGATCGGGGAACTGCTTCAGCAATAATCGATTGAACTCCTAACTTGAGAGCGATGACTAAAGCGTCAATAATCATAACATTATCTTCCGACCGTATGACGGTCGGAGGGGCTTCAACAGAAGCGGTTGCCACCGAAGTGGGCAGGGCGATGATGGGAGCACCTGCAACGCTAGGGGATGTCGGTGGAGGAACATCAGCAAAAGTAGGAGCAGCCAAAGGACCCACTGTCCGACTTTTCTTCGGTGCGCATGATGAACCAATGCCCGATGCCACTTTCTTTCAAGTGGCAGATTGACGAACATCGTCCTCAGAAAGCCCCATGGGAAGATGCATCCCTGCAAAGTCAAGTAGCACATGCAAGTTAATACCGCAAATCGATCAAAAGATGCAAGAACTGGATCCGTCGATGATATATGTACCTATGGACGGTGTCGGACTAAGTTCGGCATCGTGCAAAGCGGCTTCAGTAATTAGTTCTTTCTATGGAGGAACTTTCATATCTTTTAGCTTGAGAAAGTCTTCTCGATCAGTAGGATCCACTCGACTATTTTCGTTTGGGAGGGTGTTTGGTTCACTCCACACTGACGGAAAACCTCAAAAAGTCGGAGGAGAGATGAAGAAGAACTAGATCTTTCAGTCATGGATAGACGATGGAAGATTGGTGATGAAGGAAAGCCCTCTCCTTAGGGTGAAGTACCACCACCCATCAACCTTTGGATGGGGACGAAGGACAAAAAAAGGTCTAAACAAAGAAAGCTGAGGGACTATTTGCACTAGTCGGCACAATAAGAAAAAGTGATTACTAGCCGAACCGAACTCGGCGCTAATTGAGCTAGACATATCCGATAATAGTCGAAGACATTTCGAAGAAACTCCAGAACAGAAAACCTAAGACCTGACCTAAGGTTCTCTAAGTAGAAAGCTATAAAATTCGATGGAGGTGAAACCATCCGACCGTCGGGACCAAGAGCTAGTAGTCGAAAGTTCTCCAAAATTCGATACTGATTCCGAAGCCGCTCCATAACCGACGTACTCAGTGTAGATGCTTCGGCTACTGGACCGTGGGACAAACTACCACGAGTACTGGCCATGTAAACAACTCGACAAAGCAAAATAAAAGAATGAAAAGATGCGGGGAAGAAGGTTCAAACTTCGAACGTGGAAGTTGAAAGATAAAAGAACAAATAAATTTTTCAAAAACTACTACTATTGAAAGTGATGGAAGGAAAAATCGTCGGAGGGACCACTATATATAGGGCCCACCGACGAGCAAGATGCACAGAAGTCTCACCAAATTTCGACATGTATCGATCGAAGAATGACTGAACGTCAAATCTCTCAAATTTTACGATCATGCATCAGTTAATGATGATCATTGCAATCCCCGATGTGTCGGACAATAGCTTTATCGAAAGAACAATGATCATTAATTGCAGGCGACGAAACGAAACTCAAAACAATGCCACATACTTTCCCCTATGTTCGGTGCATCAAGATAAAATATCAAATCATCACACCGGACTTGGATGTAGAGGGCAACTATTGGAGAATACTGATCCATCGCTCGATCCACCAGTCAGAAATCGATTGATCATCGATCAGTAATCATCATCAGCCGACTAACGATCGATGATGAAAAAGGACTGTCAGAAAATCAATGCTCATCGATACATGATTATTCGACGAATAGTCATCATGATGAACGGCGATTGAATTTCAAGCCGACTGATTGATATCCAATCAACTGATCAGTCGATGATCGATCGATTCCAAACAATCCTGTCGACGGTTAGTTGGCATCAACGGTCAATCGGCACAAAACCCACCAGCCAATTGATGTTTGATCGACCCTAAATCAACCGACTAACCATCGATCAGTGCAAAATAAGTTGATCGACAATCGATCGACACAAAGTCAGCCGATCGATAGTTGATCGGTATAAATTCAGTCGATCGATGAACCATCGATACAAAGCCGACCGACCAACGATCGATCAGTCCCAAATCTGCCGACTGACCAGTGGGAGCTTTCCAAACAACTTATCTAGTTTCTGATCGACTCTATGAAATTATTTTTGAGAAGAGCGAATGATAATAATTAATGGATGGTTTAATTACCAACCCATGATCATGCTACATCAGAAAAAGAGGAACCCACGTGCTAAGCAATAATTACCCCGATGCCTATAAAAGGAAGGTAAACTGGTCAATTGAGGGAGAGATTCCAAGTTATTCTAAGAGCAAATCCTACTATTTTGCTCTTCATTTTCTGTTCGATCAGTCCATCCACTAATTTTAGCATCGGAGGATCCCCACCGGAGCCGACTTCGGTCAATGTGGACTTGTGTTTGCAGATTTTCCAATGTTCGATCGTAGGCGCAGGTGGATTGGCCGCAATAAGAATAAAATTTCTATATGAAGCAAATCTGCATGGAAGTTGATATCCGAACATCTGTAGGCCATGCACACATGTTTTGAACAAGCGAGACATGCACCTAAATGCGGGTTAGGCTCACAAGATGCTCAAATTCAGACCTTTGGTGTATTTTATATATTTGCATCGCATATATGTTGATAACTTGTTATATCATATGGCCCGGGCTTGGATTATTCAGATGGACATACAATCAAGGGTCCATATTTAGGGATGCCAACAAGCCAATCCATGCTCCTAAGTATCCCTTGAAGACGTGCTAGGATTGATCCTACTTAAAATTTTGTACAATGTTTGTTAACAACCCTATCAGCAATTAGAACAAGGGTCGAAAGTTAAGATTTGTGATATCTTTCAGCACATTTCATCATAATATAAAATACATGATTGAAGCTCATATCTTCTCTAGTTCATGAGATCGATAGGCAGTCTAACTGATTAATCTCTAAATATAAAACATAGAAGGTAGTATTACCATAGTATTATTTATGATTCAATTGGAGAGAAAGAAGATTTTCTTCAATCCACTCAACTTAAATCTCTCAAAGAGAAAAAGATAGAAGAAGAGAAGATTTTTTGAAGGTAGGGATCAATTCCTTTTTCTTTCTCTTCTGATTTTTTTCATCGATTAAAAATGAGGTACATAGTCTCTATTTATAATTAATAGATTGAAGCCCACGTGAAAAAGAAAAAAAAAACCTAGCCCACAGCGAGCCAGGCCTGTGGCCTGTAGTGTGCTGTGGCCCAACAGGACGCATTGGGCCAGCGTACGGGCACACACGGGCTGCACGACCTAGGCCCAAGTGGGCAAGTGCTGACACGGCCTGCCCATATTTTTCCCACATGGACCATGCGCAAGATGTGGACCGTCGGTTCATAGGGAGGCTAGTGGATCGAAGAACTATTTTTCCTTGGTTTCTCACGGTCCACCATGAACTAAAGGACATTTTCCATTCATTTCACAAGTCTATGGACATTTTTTTGGACCAGGTTGCTTCTAGGTTGCTATCTAGCAGCCGATATTGGTTCAGTAGGTTCATCTGACGACCAAGACTCAAGCAAATTTCCAATCGAAGCTAGGAGTCTCTTTTTTTATGTGATTTGGACTCTTTTTTTAGGCCTGAGACCTAGCAGGTTTAGGTATGCATCCAGAGGAGAGTCCAAAAAGTTGTGAGGGGTTTTGAGGCCTTTTGAGAGGAAATAAAGATAAGATTTTTCTCTTATAAAAGAGAGCCTCTTGTATTCTCTTTTTTTTTATAATTTTGTACTCTTTGTGCTGTGAATTAATAGAAGAATTATCGAGAAAGTCTTGCCCCTGGACGTAGGCTAGTTGAGAGACCGAACCATGTAAATCTGGTGTGCTCTTTCTTTTTTCTTTGTTTTATTATTTGATTATTTTTTTTTTGTATTCTACGTTTGTTCAAAAATTTTTCTCGACAAAACGATTTGTATTTTTCCACTGTGCTTGTAGTGGGTTGAGATTTGCTTAGTTATCCCTCGACTGATCCTTTCAATAATAATGAGGTTTGTCTTTACATAAAATGGATCAGATTTATTTTTTAGTTCTAATGCGACTATTTTACCTAAAATAGACGTGTCTAATAGAAATAAAAGACTAAAATTCTTCAGAAGATAGATTTCGACTTCTATATTAATTATGGCTTTTATCATTTTGTCAAATTTTTTTGGATGAAAGCTAAGCTCAACCAAAGTCTTATTCGAAAGAAAAATTTTCAGATCAACTAATCTATTTCGGAATCTAAATGAAGAAACTTCATCTTGATTGCTAAGGGCACCATCTCCTTGATGGGATGGCATTATATTGTAAATTTTAAAAATTAAATTAGTTTTAAAAAAAATTATTAAAATTAGATATCATGTGATTAAATTATAGTCATAAAAAAATTTAACTTTCGAATTAACTTTTCATGATGGACCAGGTTCTGTCCAAATCTATTCATAGTGATCCAAAAATCCACATCAAATTTAGAGATCCTCCTAAATAAAAAATTGAGCCACATATAGACTTCAACATCTCTACAAAACATATACTTTCAACATGGGATGAATTTTTTTCTATATTTTTAAGAAGAAACCCTCAATCAATTAAAAGTACTAAAGCAAAAAAAAATATCCAGTTCCCAAGATTAAGTTTTCCGGAATATACATGAATTAGGATTTCTGAAAAGCGGAGGGAGGGAATAAAAAAAATTTCTTTTTCCCAGAAGAGAGATTCCAAGTATGTGACCTGAGATTTAGGTGGCCCGCATGGAAGGCGTTAGACCAGGGAATCTGGGGTTCCTAACCGAACTCGAAGCTTCTTTAATCCTTTTAAAGAATGTATCCATATATATCGCGGTGACCTGCGTAAAACAGAATTACTCACATATAGAATCATAGCAGAACGCTACCTTTAAGGAAGGAAACCCTGCAAATAAAGCCCGTCCTCCCGTTACTCAGCGTCTTTCTTTCTTCTCATCGCAGCAATGAGGGCCGAAGTAGACAGGTACACCCGGATCCCTTCAGAAATCTTAGAACTAATTCTGAAACGCCTGGCGCTCACCGACTGCCTCCGGTTTGCATCCGTCTGCACCTCGTGGCGCCTGGTACTGTCCGAGTGTCGCCTCCTCCCCCCCTCGCCGGCCTCCATGGCTAATGTACGGCGGCGCCCCGGCTGGCAGTCGGAGGAGCCTGGCCTGCTACAGCCTCTTCGAAGGCCGGCACATCGAGCTCCAGCTTCCGGCGGGCTACGAGAGCTCGCATATTGCTGGAACCTCTTCTGGCTGGCTCATCATGCCATCCGATGCCGAGAGGAGAATGACCCTCCTGAACCCAGTGTCGAAGCCCCAAATCGAGCTGCCCTCCAATCTCCACCCTTCTCACCATCCTGGCTTCAAGTTCTTCGAGGACACCCCGGTGGGCGCAAAGCACCACATCCTCGTTGCCGACCGCATCCAACTGCATTGTTGCGGTGAAGGGGACGGATGGTGTATTGATTTGGTGCCGCGTAGGGGACAGTGAGTGGAGGGTGTTCGACGACGGGCTGAGGGTTTACAGCGACGTCATTTTTCACCGAGGGCGGCTATATGCCGCCGGCGTCGGGGGGGAAGGTGGTGGTGGTCGGCTTCGACGAGCCCGAGCCCCGGGTGACGGATTTCCTGGTGCTTCCTTGGACCATGGCCCATGGTACTCTGAACAAGGACCTGGTCGAATCCGGCGGGGAGCTCATGATGGTCGCACTGTTCCCTGGGTATGTTAATGTGTTCAAGCTTGACATGGCTAATCGGAGATGGGTCGCCGTAAAGAGCTTGGGTGACCAGGTGTTGTTCGTAGGCCGAAGGAGGTCGGAATCGCTGCCGGCCGACGACTGCGTTATATCGGGCCTCAGAGGGAACTGCGTCTATGTTACAAGCTATGTCTCCAACAAGATAATGGAGTTCTCAATGGAAGACGGCAGTCAACGAGAGATTTGCTTGCCAGGTCCGGAGTCACTTAGACCTAGGGTTTCTTGGTTCATGCCAAGTGCATGGTAACCGATACCATATATTCACCTCTGTGACATCCTGGCTTTCTACTTATTAGATAGTTAACATGTTGAGAGTGGCGAATTAGCAATACTTGATCGATGCAAAAGCTTTTTAATTAATATCCCTACATCTGTTGAATCATGTTTGATGGACATGCATTAAAAATAGCTTTTTTCTATTTTGTGATTGATGTGCATGGAGCATTGGGGCAGTACTTATCTTGTACTCTCTTGTTTAGTAGTCTTGCATCGTAAAAGGTTTCAAGGTGGTAGGAGGAGCTCGGATCGTCTGAGTTGGGAAACTGAGCTTTCTGCATCCCGCTTCTTGAGCATGCATCTTTTAATTGGCCATGGATCTTAACCTTTGCATGGATGCTTAAAGTGCGGGCAGAATATAGTCTGATTTGCTTTACCAGAATAATAAGCTGCATCAGAGCGCCTTTGTTGTGTTGGAGTGTTTAGGTCTGAATTTAAGCTCGAAGAGAACAGTGATATGTCTTACAAGTCCATGGCAATGCCAACAACCATTCTTTATCCAATGTTAATGGCCATCAATTGATTGGAATTCTGAGATCCTTGGGCGTGCCATAACATCGACCATCTCCATGAACCACCAACCATCCGGTGGAAGTGACATTCATGTATCTCTGCTTTTTGCCTAACAGCCTTCCATATGTATTAGCTGGGCTGCCTCCTTGCCCATTAATGCACTCTCTTGTGCGAGTTCCCCGATGTTTTTAACCAGAGCACCGATCATCCAGGAAACCAGATGCGATTCCTTTTGCTCAGCTGAATGACCCCACGGAAATTCTGGTAAAGGATTCCATGGGGCAACTCCCCAGGAAGTGCATCGGAACTCACTTGATCGACGTTGTCCTACCAGCAAAGGATTAAGGATTCCATTTCCATCCCTCCGAAGCTTTGTTTGCAAAGGATTGTAATCCGCAATAGAGGGTCTCTTCCAAGTGGCACGCCCACATAAGTTCGCGTCTCCGACTTCAATTGTACACTGAACTCTCTCTGTGACAGCTTGTTGAATTGCGAGAGCAGTAGATGGACTGAAATAAAATTTGTAAACTGCTTTGATTGACTCCCTCTCTCACGTATGAAGAATAATCCGTTATGATATCTGAGTCACCTTGCATTCCTTTTAGTTGATTGTGCCACCAAGAGACGGTCATCTAGATTCTACAAAGTGTGAAATGTGGGCTTGGTTTGTGGCCCGACAATTCTTTAATTTCACCTCCGTAGGTGCTTTACCGATGGCTCATGAGCATGTTAGAGCATAAGGTGGAAAGAATGTTAATCATGGACGTCCTTGTCTTAACCCCATGTTTGAGTAGATCCAATCATACGAAAGTCTATTTACCAGCACTGAGAAGTTTGGATTTAGAACTCATCTGTTAATCTATCCATAATTTTTTTTTTAAAAGCTGTGGTAATCAGAGCCAATAAAAAGAAATAGAGTGGTAGCATTCCGTCATCCAACCTGACATCTTTAAGCAAGCACTTCTTTAGAAAAACGAATGAATCTAGTTTTTGTTCAAACAATTATTTCTGATGGAATTAGAGCACCCTTTCCTGGAAAAGGAGAGCCCATATATACTCTGCGCTGCTTTGCGCCTCCTCTGTAACCAGGCATGCCATGGCATCATCTGTACGGGAAAAAGATCAGCATAGATGGATGGTTGACAGTAATAAATGGACGGAACATATGCATTGCATCCTTTTCTCTTGAAAAATAGACTTCTTGTCTTCATCTGCAAGCTAGAAACTACGAAAAACGGCACTTCAAAAATACACATGGATGTTCAAAATTAGTGTGCACCACAGACTAAAAGAGAAAAGGAATCGAACCATACAAAGCTTTGTAGATTTTTAGAAGAAAAGAATCATACCCACCACTTCTTCCCCCGTGGTTGTAAGTATAAATTTAATCGACTTGTTCCTCTCCAAAGCATGGAAGAATAGAATTGAGTTCTTTGCGAGAGTTGGGGAACAGGTATTCATCATTCACCATGACAAGCATCTCGTATTTGGGTGGCCTAGAGAAGAGAACTTGGTCACCAAGGACAGAGTTCCATCGCAGAATTCAGTTGAGAGAGCGGCAAAAGGTTTTTGCAGCGAGATCAAGGAAGGTATACGCTAGTGATGGTCTCTTGTTGGATGGCCCAACCATGTCTAAGAGGGTTGGAGCTCCTCAGGCTGTCACCTTTGAGGAATACAAGGTAATCCTTCCAGATGGTACTGCTCTTGCAATGCATTGTTTCGGTAACATGATTGCCATATTTGATTGGCAGTCTCCTGTGTCCATACACCGAGTAAGTTGTATAGACTGGAACATGTACCCATTACATCAAATAGTTGCTGTTAGGGATAAGGCCGGTTCATGACACTGATGGGCAATGGGACCATCACTTTAGTACAAGCATGGGACAATCTACCATAAACGCCAAATAGATTTGGCACCCACTTTGCTTTCTGTGTTGGAGGAGAAGGCATAGCATTCACTTGTTCCGTTAAACATCATGTCCAAGTCAATCACATACGTATCAACAAGTTTTATCTTCTCTCTCCCTCTTATAATGTAGACTCTAATTATAATAAAAGCTGGGAGAAATATTTCACTTCCTCAATTTCCCCTCAAAAAGGAGAGAGAGGAGAAAACATCCTACTGATAAAAAGTACCATGCAATACTACGTGGGTGGATTGATGAAATTCTTGATGGAACTTGATAGGGTTGTGGCGTAAAGCAGCATCCCCTCAATTCGCATGGCAATGGAGCTTGTTTTGGTGGCACGCATGCTATTTCCGAACCATTTCAAATAAGCAGCAGACCGATAATGGATTTTGGCAAACCAGTTCAATTCCTGGCAAATTTCAAGACATTTACTTTCATCAAAATTTGGGGAGAAAGAATAAAGAAAATCAATCGTATTACCACGTGAAGAATAATAAGCTCACAAAGATACCGTCCGGTTGTGTCGAGCAACTTCATGTCAATTATCACAAAAACACATGAAGTCACCAAAAACACGATTTGAAAGTGAGATCATACACGGACCAAGATAAAATATTTGCGGTGAGTAGTGTTCCACGTGCTACTCGTCCAAAAATTAAGGGGCCCTTCTCCGGTACAAAGGATGGGCAGATATACTTTGCTATTATTCTCTCCCAAAGCAGGCACAAGGGAAAGGACTAACTTTTTTTCTTCTCCAAACACAAACCATGCAGATGCCAACCTTTCTCACGCAACAGGAGAAGATGCTAGCAAACTATGTTCCAGTATATGTGATGCTCCCAGTAAGTTCTCAAATCACTCTTCGAACCACATGGATTCAGAATCCTGTCTCTGTTTCAATTGCAGTAACAGTTTCTTCTCTGATCTGAACCTCTCCAACAGTTGGGTGTTGTCGTAGCTGAGAATGTATTCGAGAAGGCCGAAGAGCTCAGGAATCAGCTCAAGAAACTGAGAGCAGCAGATGTCGATGGTGTCATGGTGGATGTTTGGTGGGGAATCATTGAAGCCTTGGGTCCAAAGAAATATGATTGGAGTGCTTACAGGCAGCTGTTCCAGATGGTCAAGGAAGAAGGGCTTAAGCTGCAGGCCATCATGTCCTTCCATCAATGTGGTGGGAATGTAGGAGACATCGTCAATATCCCGATACCACAGTGGGTTCGTGATATTGGCAAGAAAGACCCGGATATCTTCTACACCAACAGAGCAGGCACGAGGAATGAAGAGTATCTCACCATTGGAGCAGATAACCAGCCCCTATTTGAAGGGCGCACTGCAGTAGAGGTTTGATTGATCAAAATGCTTTTGTTCTGAAATTAAAATCAAGTTATTTAATGATTAGCTGGATTAAGTTTACTCTCTTTTTCCACCTTTACTTGCAGAGTAATTATGGTGCTTGATATTTGCTATTTCATGCTTTCCTGGAGTCTACATTTAGCAGGGTTATTTAAGGAATGTCAATTGCCTATGTTTTCTACGTTAGGTACTAGGCGTTGTAGTTCTGTGAGTTACTGGTTGATACGAAATTATTTAATTTATATCACTAAAGTTATCTGGGAGAAAACTCACATTACTAAATCAAATCCATCATAGGACGTGAAAGTATACTAAAAACTGCATTACATCTTAATTTCAATTATTTTCTCTAGATAGTTTCAAGTCAAATTCAGGATTGTTAGCCACATTTTGATGTTCAAACTTTCTGAAGGATAGATCTCTTTTGTAACTGTATGATCTTATCTTGTACACAACCTTATCGGATCTTAACTTCTTCATCTTTAACTAGGAAAATTTATTTTCAAAAAAAAAAATAATAATAATAAAGAAAGATGAAAGACCTGGACCCTTGAGTGTTCAAGAAAAATAAATACAAAGTCGTATCCTGTTTGTTGAGAATTTTTACATTGCAAACTCATTAATCATCCAACAGAAATATCTGGAATTGATTTGTTTTTAATAGAAAGACATAGAAAGAAGGGAGAGTTTAAAGAGAAAAACATAGAAATAAATAAAATAATTATCGGTGACATCTTGATAAAATATGCAGGTTTTCTCAAAACTGAAAGAAATATTCAAATTAATTAACTAGACATTAATAAAACTCACTAAATCAAGAGATGTATATTCCATAATAGAGCCAACAAAACCTGAGTAAGAACTTTTGATAAAAATCTCATATGCGATTGATATGTTTGGAATTAACTTGGAGAATTTTATGACAACAAGATACCTTTGGAGTTGTTTTCAGAAAAGCATTTATGCATGTTGCGTTTCCCTGTAATCGTATAGACTGAAGCTTATTATTAATCAAACATGAATGAGAGATGGTCAATTATTGGAATTACATGTTGTTCATCCGTTATGACAGCTCTACGGTGACTACATGAAGAGCTTCAGAGAAAACATGGCAGATTTCTTGGAAGCTGGTCTGATCACAGACATAGAGGTGGGCCTTGGCCCTGCTGGAGAGCTAAGATACCCCTCCTATCCACAGCCCCAAGGATGGGCTTTTCCAGGCATTGGAGAATTTCAGGTAAGATTTCAATTATTAGTTTTTGTGCTCTGCCATTAACAAAAGAAAATTCCTTACATTAGTCTAAAAATTTGTGAAAGGTGAACAGAAGAATCACAAATATGTTAAGTGCAAGTCCAGATTTCACATGTAGATCAAGGAAAACTGGAGATACGTACAAAGCTAATTATAGATATATCTCAGATCTATGTAAAGAATCTGGTTTTATCATAACAAAAAAATGGCACGAAATCAAGAATAAATGGCAAAACAGGACTAATAAGTTAGAGCAGAAACAGATGCAACAAGGACTCCGGACTACGATTGCAAGTTGCCTTAAGTGATGTGAAAGGATTTTAGCGATCTAACAATAGGACCTTTTTAATTGGATAGGAGATCTGGATTGCATTCAGAATGTTTATGCCAGTCATCACTGAATTTCTTGTGCAATGCATTCTCCTTCCTTTGTTGTAAGAATACAGAAATAAGGATCCAAAACATATTTATATAATTCATTTTCAGAAGACATAATTTTAGAGAAAACATATGTTTATAAACCTTGCAGTGTTACGGCAAATATCTCCAAGCAGACTTCAAAGAGGCAGCAACAAAGGCAGGACACCCTGAATGGGAATTGCCAGATGATGCAGGAGAATACAATGACACACCTGATTCTACCAAGTTCTTTGCAGAAAATGGGACATATCTTACTGAGAAAGGAAAATTTTTCTTAACTTGGTATTCAAACAAGTTGATAGAACATGGAGATCAGATTCTTGATGCAGCCAATCAGGCCTTCTTAGGATGCAAAACCAAGCTTGCAGCCAAAGTATGAACTCTGATTTAAATTCGTACCAGTCCTTAATTGCTGACTACTATTGTTTATAGTGATATGTAAGGTTGTTTATTACCATAACAGGTTTCTGGCATCCACTGGTGGTATAGAGTTGACAACCATGCAGCAGAGCTCACTGCAGGATACTACAACTTAAACAATCGAGATGGCTACAGAACCATAGCAAGAATGCTTACTAGACATGATGCTATCTTGAACTTTACTTGTGTTGAAATGAGAGATTCCGAGCAAACTGCAGAAGCTAAGAGTGCACCTGAGGAACTCGTTCAGCAGGTAAATCGATGGTAAAAGTAAAAGGTATAAATATGCCAAGCACTTAACCAAGTATATGGTTTGATAATAGGACTTATGAGACAGTTGAATAATTATGTCAGGTACTAAGCGCAGGATGGAGAGAGGGAATTGAACTCGCATGCGAGAATGCACTTAACCGATATGATAGGAAAGCCTATAACCAGATATTGAGGAACTGTAGGCCAAACGGTGTCAACAGAGATGGGCCTCCAAAGCTGAGAGTCACTGCAATGACATATCTCCGACTATCAGATGAACTATTAAAAGCCAAAAATTACAGAATATTTAAGACATTTGTGAGGAAAATGCATGCTGATCAGGTAAAATTCTTCCTTCAAGGCTGTCACTCCATCTTCATAATCATAGTATGTTCCAAAATTGAGTTTATGCAATTAATTAGCAAAAGATCGATTGTACTTTGAATCATATCTGTTTGTTTCAGGATTACTGTCCAGATCCAAGCAAGTATTTCAAACCCATTAAACCTATGGAAAGATCAAAGCCAAAAATACCACTTGAGGTTATTCTGGAAGCCACAGAACCTATGAAGCCATTCCCGTTTGATCCAGTAACAGATATGAGTGTGGGTGGTGATTTTGCTGATTTTGTAGATGATATGTTCAACAAAATAACTTCGATATTGAATTAAAATCCTTCAGACAGTGAGGTCACCATGAATAAGCAACCTAGTGAATGAGGATTGACAAATACTTTCACTAGTCGTATCTGTGTATGAATACTAGCTAAATGCCATGTGAATAACGGTTGATCAAATTTTCTTGTTGTTTGTTCCCAGTTGATATTCTGAATGGCTTTTCTTTGCATTTTATTCACATCATATTACTGCACATTTGATATATTTGAATGGGTAGCTTAAGCTCGAATATTTGGAATAGATCTGTGCCACTCTTTCTGCAGAAACCTTAAGGCATCATAGATGCTGAAAATATTCAATTGGATTTAAAAGTCAATATATTAATTTCACTGTTCCGAAACATTTAAAATTGGCTAATCTATATGTTCCTGGAAAGTGCAAGCAGTGACTGGTGGTTTTCAAATTCTCCATGGACCTTTTAGAGACACCAGTCAGACTCAGAAAGCAGGGATCTAAGTTATGCAACCAGAGAATTACTGAATAACCAGATCCCCCGCACATATATGTGCAACAAAAGAAGGGGGGAAACTAGAATTTGAGCATTTTCTGTATCAGCATATAGCTGAAGAGGTTTTGAAAAACGATAATACTATACAATTCAAGGAGTCTAAAGAATATAAAGGGGCAATCATTCTAGAGGTAAAGAAGTTTAACTAAAAGGTTAAATAGTTATATGGTTACGAAAGAAATATCCTACACAATATAGTATGACAAAATCATAATATATAAGCACAGATGGATTAGGGGTAAAATCATTACCTGTGCACTTATTAATATTAGTGAAATCTACATTGTGAAAAATGATTGAGCGAGCAATAAAAGAAATCAGCTTACAAAATCTGCCGATCCTTCAAAAAAGCTTGAATTGCCATCAAGCATAAGTTCACCAATAGTCACCACAGGAGCACGATCCATTGCAAAAGTGATGAAACCGATGGGCATCTCTCACAATAATTTCCCTACTGACAAGCTTGGAGATTAGTTTAGTTGCTGTATGGCAATCCCCACATACCCGAAGGTTCTTTGTGATCCTAATGGTCATGCCAGGAGATGTATTTAATAAAGCAAAAGCAATGGCCAGCCTTTCACTGTGATCCCAGAGCATCTTTTCCTTCACATCCTCCTCAACATCATAAAACACCAAGCTGGTATCTGGGATATATCCAGCTTTCTTCAATTGTTGTCTTAGTTCATCCAGCTTGGCATATATGGACTTGGATTGTGGGTGTGACTTATCTCCAACCAGAAACCTATGAATTTCCATATCCAATTCAATGAAGCTGCAACCAGGTGGTTTTTTCAGTCCATTCATCCTTGCTGTGGCTCTCACTCTCTCTACATCACTCCACCTCTTTTCCACAGCATATAAGTTGGAAAGAGAAACATAAGCACCAATGCCCTTTGGGTTAAGACGCAAAGCATTCTGAGCAGCAATTTCTGCCAGCTCAACATTGTGATGAATGCAGCAAGCAGAAAGAAAAGCTACCCAAACATCAACATTAGGTTCCACATTCATGTCCAAAATTAGTTTGTACACTTCATCTAAATGGCCAGCTCTTCCAAGAAGATCTACCATACATGAGTAGTGCTCAACACTCAGGCTTATTGAATATTCCTTTGACATTTGGTGGAAAATTTCCTTAGCCTCATCAACCAATCCTGCATGGCTACATGCTGATAGAACTGAGGTAAATGTTATCTTGTCGGGTCCCATATTTTTTCTCTTCATTTCATTGAAACAAGCAACAGCCTCCCTTCCTCTTCCATGAAGTCCATATCCAGAAATCATGGCAGTCCAAGAAACCAGATTTTTCATTGGCATCTCATCAAAAGCTTGACGAGAACAATCTAAACTTCCACACTTGGCATACATATCTATAAGAGCAGTCCCCACGATGACCATGTTATCAAATCCCTTTCTGGTGAGATAAGCATGGAGACTCCAGCCAAATTGCAATGCTGCTATCTGGTCACAAGCACCAAGCACTGATACAAGAGTAATCTCATCAGGAACCATACCTTCTGAGTTCATCTGACAGAAAAGCTTTAAGCTTTCGACAGCATCGCCATGACGAGCACAACCAGAAATCAAGGAATTCCATGAGACCGTGTCTTTCCTACTTATCTTCTCAAACAAACACCTCGCGCCAGCTATAAAGTCAGAGTTTACATAGACATCTATAAGAGCATTGATTAAAAACTCATCCAATTCCAAACTATTTCGAAGCATGTAAGCATGTATTTCCTTCCCTTGCCTTAATGCCGCCATATGGGCACAGGCAGGCAATATGCTGAGAAGGGTTGCTCGGTCCATTCTTCCTCCAACCATAGCCAGAACAGCAAAGACCGCTAGAGCCCTTAATGGGTCATTATTCTTCGCATAACCTGAAATCATCGTGTTCCGAGAAGTTAAATCTTTTCCCAGCATTTTATCAAATAGGTCCTGAGCAAGCTCCATTTCTCCAAATTTTGAGTACATCGAAAGAAGAGAATTACTAACATAAAGATCCGATTCATACCCACAAACAATTATCTGAGAATGAATATTTTTACCGACTTCAATGAGCAATAGATCACCACAAGCCATCAGAACAAATGGGTACGTGAAGTTATCTGCTTTTTTGCCGGATCTCAACATGTTGCGATACAAGACAAGAGCTTTAAGGGGGAAACCACTGCAAGCGTAGCCCCTGACCATCACATTCCACAAAAAGGGGTTCTTCAGAGCAATTCCGTTGAATAAAACTCGGGCATCGGCCGTGCTCCCACAGATGGCATACATAGCGCATAGCTTGGTGCTTAGATATGTGTTGTCTAGGAGGACGCCGGAGGAGACTATGTGGGAGTGGAGCTGCCGCCCTTTCTCCAGTGATTTGAAGTTGGTGATGATTTGAAGTAGATGCCCACATTGGAGGGAGTTCAGAGGCTCTGTGATGGCTCTCTTTACTGAATGAGTACCAAATAAACGGACGTATAGAGAGAAAAGGAACGATGGCGGGAGGATTCTGTGCTGGAACACGAGAGATTTGAGAAGAGGGAAGGCATTCATGAGAGAGAGGAGGCGCGGCGGGGTTGGAGGCCCAAGTTTTCCTCAGAAATGGAAAATTATTTAGACGCCACCAACTCGTCCCAAATTGGAGGTAAACGTCGAGTCGCCGGATGCGCTGATGAAAATTGCCAAACTCCGTCAAAAGCTTCTCATAGATCGGCAGTTAAATGCCCGACTTCAGTTGTACGGAATCTGCTGAGAAATAATGTAAAAGCCGCTGGTGGAACTTCTTCTACTTATAGTTCGTAACTCCGATGCGTCTCATAAATTGGCATATTCAGCAGATTTCGGTTTATACAGACTATCTTTCTGGGAAAAGTTATGTTAAGATTCCTGAACCTTTTATTTTTTCTGTCCTAAATCACATGCTTGAGATAAGATCGGCAGATACACCTAGAGTCTTCTGAAATTTCAAGGAAAATTATTGTGCATGGCAAACAGAGAGAGATTTGAATTGAATAATAAGTCTCTTAACATCATGGTTTTGAAGGGCCGTTTGATTGATTGTAACTGAACCCTTTTTCTTTTTTTGGGGAATAGTATGTAACTGAGCTTAGCAGACTCGGTTTGGCCCAAGGGGGACCAGCTTAAAGCATTTGTTTGGCCTGAAATGAAATGGAAGTGAGTTCTTGCAATGGCTCAAATCGGAAAGAAATAGCCTGAAGGGGCTTCGATTCAGGAGAAACTGAAGCCATTTCAGGCTCCTGCTCAGCTCACGTACACCAGATCAAAAGGGTCTAAATATAAAGTCAAAACATATCTTGGACTTGCGGTTATGACAACGGCTATGAGATTTCTAAGTTGAGCATTATCCGTTGCTAGTTGGAAACTGCTTCTTCTTCCTCCTTTTTCTTTTTCCTCTTTTTTCTTTTTTTTTTTGCATATTTAGTTCCCTTCTTAGGTTCTACCAAAAACAAAACAAAAAAAAAAAAAAAAAAAGTCCCCTTCTTAGGCCTGGGCCTCTTACTGACCTTCGGAGTTTTGGATGGGATCCCTTAACCAGTGACAGCCTTAGTAACGTCCCCAGAACTATTGAAAGATATGCTAAAATTCACGAGCTTTATTAAAAGTTTTAACGTATGAGTCGATTATGATTATAGAGGAACAGTAAACGAATATGACAATAATATAACATTCGTTATTGTTTGCAGACCAATTTGTCCTTTTGCTGAGGTACCAATCCACCCTTGGTCTCCTATCGATATGAATTGAGTGGTCGGTAGCCTCCAGTCATCAATGGATAGCCTTACCAACAGAACTATATCCATTAACAGCCTCGCATGCATCCCCTTAGAAGCCACTTTTTTCTTTCCTCCAAATCCATGGCTACTGCTGTGTCCAATCTGAGTGGAACTTCTCAAATATTTCCCACCAGGCTGTTAAAGAATTGGAAACCAAACCATGGGTCATCAAGACAAATGATGTTTGCAAACAAAAGCATGGATGTGTTCCAAGAACCTCAGTTACAGTTTCAAAACAGCAGTGGCACCTCCTTGCAAGTTTCGAGGAGAGCTTCTGTAGGCCTTGCTACTGTCGCACTCTTTCATCTACTTGGTACTGGAATTTCACATGCTGAAGAGGAGAACAATGGGTTGTGGCTAACTGGCCCAATACCAGCTCCAATAGTCACTAGTGGTATGCTTCTTCATCCGTTGCATTATCTGATTTGGTTTCATTTCATAACCTCTAGAATACGGCACCTTCACTACTGAAAAGAGTGGAGATAAGAGATCGACATGGCTAACAATGATTTATTTTTTTTCCCCCACAGATATTGCTAACAAGGAGACTGGCACGCGTTCGTTCCTGAGGAAAGGGATCTACATCGCAAAACTAGGCCCCCAGATAATTCCTTACAGGTTGAAGCACTATGCATTTGATCTGTTGGCTCTGGGGGACCTACTGGGCCAGGATGCCTGGAACTACGTTAGGAAGTACCTCTGCCTGAAATCCACAGTCATGTACTATGATTTTGATAAGCTAATCTCTGCAGCCCCTGAGGAGCAGAAGCAGCCACTCACTGACCTCGCCAACCGGTTGTTCGACAGTGCCGAAAAGGTGATCACCGAGCACTTCATTTTTTGGGTTCGTTGCTCCGCTTGACTCAACCTACGTTAGAAGTTCGTCCTCAGAACTATGATTTGCATTATATTTGCTTTGACTTCAGGTGCACGTAAAACAACGTTAATGACAACAGAAATTTCAAGAACATGTAAATTTTTTTTTTTTTTTTTTTTTTGATGAATTGGAGAGTAGTAGGAACATCCAACTACTCACCATGGATATTATTAAGAAAGAACCAAGTAATTACCATGGGTTAGGTACAAATGGCAGAAGAGAAAACTTCTCTCATGAGAAGGATTACAGCAGAATAGATGGTGTAAGAAACCAAAATGATAGAAAGAGTGGAGACTCGGAGAATCACAGGTATCACCCAAAATAGAGTAAAGTAATAGAAACTTTCTATGATTTGAGTGATGTCAAGATTTCTATGGGCCAACAATCTAACAAGTAAATTTTCATCAATTGACAGCTTGAAGAAGCCGTGAAGAAGAAGAGTGATTCGTTGACAGAGTCATGCTATGCGGATATGGAAGTTATTCTCAAGGAGGTGATGACCCGAATGGCATAAATGTTCTACTAATTCAACAGTTAGATTGTGGCATTATCACTATCCTGTCCGTAGGGAATCTTCGAGCTTTAGAAATCTCCATTTTAATCGAACGACAAGGAATGAATTCATAAAACAATTGCATGCTCGGCGTCTTGATGGTTCATAGACACGCCAAGAAAAGACTGGTAAATTGCCCCCAGGCAGAAGAGGGATTCTTCTAACGGTCCACTCGTTGCTCATATTGTAGTCCACCTTTAGAGATTCAGGGCATCTTTTTGCATACATGTGATGGGTCTTGAGGTGGCTGCAATCCAAGGAATTACCGGAGGAGATCATGTAGAACCTACAACATCAAATGTATTCAATTAATTGAACGATAAATAATTCTCTATTACGAAAAAAAAATAAATAAATAATTCCCCATATATAAAAGTCTGCTTTGATGTAGCGTCATTGATGAGGAATATTTGGAACCAGCTCATAATATTTCTAGGCAAAGTTTGGGATAGGAGAGAGAGTTATGTTCATTTTTTTAAAGGAGTATTGGGTCCTAGTATTTCCTAGTAGCTTCAACAGGCTCTGATTCACTTCTCTGCGGAACATTGTACTGCTCGATCAACGGTCAATTTGCAGTGTCTTTGCTATTGCAAAATCTATAACATTTCACAATGGTGCAAGGCCCAATTTGGGTGGGGACCTGGAACAGCTTGCTGCAAGAGGATGTGAGCTTGGATGGTGTACTCTGTTCTGTGCTAGATAAATTCACTCTTCATCTTTCCCATCATGTTCTGATTATTGCATTGTAATGAGAGTGTATCAACCTTCCTATTGGGCTGGTAGGAAGTAGATCACGAACCCTAAAATACTCATGTACTCATCACCATTCACGACTCGAATCCAAAAACTTCTCCAAGCAAAGGGAAGTGTGTGACGTTTCGGCGATCATCTTGTTCACAATCTTGGGTGTGGCCACTGGACATCACCAAGGGGAATGCATTCATGACTTCTTGAAAATTGCTGTGGGTTTGGAAAAATGAAACATGGTCTACCTATTAACATGTCCTATAAAATTTTGAAATGGATGCTCTACCGCCCACAACTTGTTGGGTTGACGAAAGTTAAGACATTGTTGCAGAGCGCCGAGTGTCGACACCATCCATGCTTTCTTAATTTTGTTTTGTAAGAAGAAAAGTCCAACCTCCTCTGCGATTGCTAGTAAATGTATACGCCTTTTATAACCTAGAGAAGGGCAATAATAGAATGGATACAATATTGATATGTCTCCATGCTTTTTAGAATATTATGTTTTTGAAGAAAGATTTTGAGAACATTGTTGAGATAAGCTAAAGGTCTGGCTAAATCACAATGTCCCTCCAACACCCCGGGCAAGAAAACAGTTCTCAGTTAAAAGGGATGACGTTTAACAAGTCACATATCCTAATTATCAAAAACACTTCTTCTCAAGGAAAAGTTCATGGAAACAATTGTTATCAAGTCAATCCATTATCTTACTCAAGGCTATACCAGAAATTAAGACCCAACAAGCTAAGACTAGGTTGAATATTAAGTGAATGATGTAACAACGAGTAAAATATGGATGCACGTGACCCAAAAATCAATTCACCAATTGGCAATGTTCACAAGTGAACTAAAAAAAATCATAGCGGGCGCTTCAAGGTTTTTCCGATCAATTCAGTCCTGCATACGTCATCAGAGATCGGGAAGGTTCGAGCCCGCCAAACACTTGTCGAGCTCCTAATGGTCCTGCAGCAACCCAACCCAACTCATCGGTACGCTGATACACCGGACCACAAGACCGGACACGTGTCCATCATTCAGTGGCTCCCAACTTATCCAGTTATTTAACGGGCAGATAAGGCAGCCCCGCCCGCTGCCCGAAGAAAACACGCTCTTCGGTCCTCCGAATAAAATCTCGATCACGCTCGCTGTTCTCGCAAACGGGGAGAGAGAGTGGGGATCAGGAAATGGCGCAAGCAATGGCGTCGATGGCTGGCTTACGTGGCTCGTCTCAAGCAGTACTCGAGGGACGTCTCCAGCTCAGCGGCTCGAGCCGGCTAGCACTGCCTGGGAACCATAAGGTGTCCGTGGGCCGGGCCGGCCTGACGGTGAGGGCCCAGCAAGGTCCGGCAGAGAGCGAGCTCGTGGGTGTGGCTCAGAGTGGGCGCCGAGCCGTGCTGGGGCTCGCAGCCGCCGGGTTTGCCGGCGGCTCAGTCGTCAAGGCCGTGCTCGCCGAGGTGAAGGCCATCAAGTTGGGCCCACCTCCCCCACCCTCCGGTGGGCTCCGTAAGTGCTCCGGCCCATTCATTCTCCTACGATGCAACCTTTTCTAGATCCCTTGCTATGTATTCCTCCGTGATTCTTTTCCTTTTTTTGAAATAATGCAACTGAATGAAGCCATTGATGGAACAGTTTTGTATAGGCGATCATCTGGGGAGACTACTTGTTTCTTTCTTACGCTAGTCAAATTTAACGAGGTTAGCCAAGGACTAAATTGGTGAATTTTGGGGTTTATATGGAATTTTTTCTGGTGAATGTTGTGTTTTCGAAAGAATTTTTAAACCGTGTCTTACAGGAAAAAAAAAGAGGGGGGGTGGGGGGGATCGTCTTTATAATATGGAATTAGATGATTTTTCAAGCCTTTTAAACCGCATGAAGAGTTTTAATTTGAACTGAGTTTAAAATTTGCAAATTTTGCTTTGTTTCCCCTCTACTTGACTCCTCTTTAGCAGTCAAATATGTTCATCAAAAGCTTCCACACTTATTTTGGATTTAAAATTTCTATTAAAGAATGAAACGATATTCTAGTCTGAAAGCCAAAACCTCTAATGGCGGATGGACTTGAGAACTTTGACTTTTGCCAACTAGTAGAGTAACAAAGCTTTCTCATAGATAAGTCCCACATAGATTCCCAAGCTCTGGTGATCACTAGTTCTGGATTCGTAACCGCATCCATTTTTGCATTTTATGACAGCTGCAAACTGTTTGACGCATGCATAGGATAAATTCGAATCTTCTGGATGCATAGATGTACGGTTTTAGATAAAAAAAAATAAGTATAAAAATGTTAGAATATGATCACTGATTGGAGTAATGTGGGAGATAGCTTGAAATTATGTAATTTGGTAATTGTTAGGCAGCTCAGAAGACTTTCAACCTCATAAAAAAATATTCAGCTAGTCCAGAGTTAAAGGAGAAGAAAGCAAGAAGCTAAACTGATACAATAAATTTGATCTGATATATGTTTACTTTAGTCAGTTAATTGCTAGATCAGTTGCTGTAATTGATGATCTGATTTATTTGACTTGCTTTAAGTACTTGATATGTTAATTAGGAGTTTCAGAACTCGTATTAACAACTTTTTATCTTGAACATGGCACGGATGACAAGATGATGAACTAAATTTGGTCAATTCAGAACTGAACAAGTAGGACAGAACCAAACTTAATGTACACCTCACTTCCTCTCAAATCAACCAACACATCAAAGAACCTTATCAAATAAGTTGGAAAACATAAAAGTTAATTGGTCGAAGACTAATGAAGTAAGCATTCAAAAGTTTGGTTGTGTGCACTATCGATCTTTTTGATCATCCAAGCAATATTACAAAAGAATGAATGTTTCCAATTAAATCACATAGGTGTTTGTGAATATATCCAATTTCTCTGTACCCACCTTAAGTTTGCATCAACACATGGTTTACCTATTAATTGATCTGAAAATACTGATTTTTAAATTCTTTGTGGCAGCAAGAATAAAGGTACTGAATTCTAAGCTCAAATATTTTTCATTGTTGAATGCCATCCTCACAAAATACTATAGAGATATCTTGCATTCAGACTAGCACTGCTGCACTAGCCATAAAATTATAGGAGCCTTTCTATCTTGTTGGGCGGAACGCGAGCGAAACCCAATAAGTAGAAAGGTCCAATACCATTACCATCAAATGGCGCTTCGATTAGAATCGTGGGATGGAGCCCCCGTACAACCCAACCCAAAGATAAGTTGCCTTTTGAGGCCTGAATGCTTTTTTAGAATTTTTTATCTTGTATGCTGTAATCTTCAATATTGAAAATAGAAAAAAATCTTCATCAATCTCCATCCGTGTTTTTTACTTCTGATTTAGAGGATTTTTCACATAAATCCTAAATTTGCATTGATTTTTGTTTTCTCCAATCTCTTTTTTATTTGCCGTCCTGCTGCAACATATGCATATATGTAAAGAATAAATGCATAGAAACTAGAAACACCCAAACCATCTCAAAATGGTTATCACTTATGTTTTACTGGTGCCATCCACGATTGCCTTCTATCAAACTCAAATCTAATGTACTTTAATGTTCGTTCTCCCAGATACACATGCATGCACACACATATATACGCATACATGCATAATTCAATGTTGAGAAGAATCTGCGTGTAACAGCTGGGACCCTAAATTCGGACGAGCCGAGAGACCTTGACCTTCCACTGAAGGACAGATTCTACCTGCAACCACTTCCTCCAGCAGCAGCAGCAGCAAGGGCGAAAGAGTCAGCAAAGGACATCGTGAATCTTAAGGAATTCATAGACAAGAAGCAATGGCCTTACGTCCAAAATGACCTTCGCCTCAAGGCCTCTTACCTCCGCTATGACCTCAATACCGTTATCTCTGCAAAGCCCAAAGAAGAGAAGAAGCCCCTCAAGGAGCTTGCTGGGAAGCTCTTTGATACAATTGATGAGGTAATTATATTAACATATGTAAGTAGAAAAAGGAATAAATTGAATTGCTCCACATCAACCCCACTTATGCCTATCTAACATTTCTTGTCTCTTCTTCTTGTCAGCTTGATCATGCAGCGAAGATCAAGAGTGTACCGGAAGCCGAGAAGTACTATGCAGAAACCAAATCTGCCCTCAATGATGTCCTTGCCAAACTAGGCTAGAAGAAGGCTATCTCTGTTGTGCATCGTTAACCTTCTCTTTATTCTTTGTTAATATCAAACTAGTTATGGGAGTGATTCCTAGTAATAGAGTATTCCAAATGCTGGTTATCTTTCTTTTGGATTTCAGGGCAAAGAATGAGGAATTAAATACCATTTTAGCATTTCTTGCAGAGCTACAACCTCCGATTATTTGCTCAGATTAAAGAACAAACTTTACAATGGGATTGCTTATGTTTGGTTGGGGGGAGTTGAACTCACGAATGGGAATAAAAATGATGCACTCACATTCTAACCATTTGGTTGAATATAACCTCATCCCATTCCAATTTCGAATCTCGATCCTCCAAAATTCAATCCTTACTCTCATTTAGCATTTAAATCTCATTCCGATTCGAACCAAATGCATCGCAGGAAATGGCTATTCAAAATTTCATCCCAATTTCGATTCCGATCACGAACCAAACACACATTTTGAAGAGGAACGTTGGGAAAGGACATGCTACACAAAGTATCCCTTTCAGGAAGCTCATCTCTGGAGACAAAACTTATTCTTTGTTCCTGGTTTACATATTGCTGCCTTCAATTTGCGTTTGCCTGAGGTGGATTAAGTAGATTAACCGGTCTTTGAACCCAATCTTAACCATCAAGCACTTGACCTCATGTTTCTGATATGTCTAAATGTCTGAGCCAACTACTCTAGGAATTGAATTAGCAACATGAGCTTTTGTTACTTGGCGGTCACCACAAATATTTGGTTAGGATGATGAAAAACACAGAAAGTTTACTGCAGATACCAAAATACTTGCAGTTATTATAAAACTCTCTCCAATTTGGGGAAGCTGCTACTACCAGCAAACAAAACTAGTCTTATTTTCTCTGTTCGCATATATGAACATGGTGGAAGGCTAAGAACTGGAAGAAAAAATATCGGAGAAAAACAATAAATCTTTAACTTTGATGAAGAGAATTGTGGATCTCAGCTAGACATGTTTGCAGGTTTGACAAGCTGGATTAAGCAAAACACCTGAAGTCCGCCCTAACTCTGGATCGATGAGGACCATAAATTCAAGACCATTGCTTTTGCAGTAATCACAAAATCAAATTAATTTTTCATGACAAAATCTGCAAGCCAAAAAAGAAAAAGCTTCAAAAGCTGTCCAATAATCCATCTAGCCAAACTTGCATGAACCATGAAATATCTTTCAGCTAAACAAAACAGCTGTACAATTTCTCAATCCTGTATGCAACTAACAATTTCAATATGGAAGGTATTAAGTCACAGCTTTAAGGGCCAAAAGTCATGCCCAATTCCAAACAAAAGATCAACAACATTGCTCCATGCAGTTATAAAAGACTAGACCTACTTAAGCCATTTGATTAATAAAAGAAAACTCCACCTTGAAGACCTTGGTCAGGCCCCTCTGCTGGTGATGCATTTATTGATCCTCTCCTCATGGCCTGCTTTCCATCTTCAACTCTATTCTGCTACAAAATGCAAACTAATGAGTTCCTATAGCTTTATCAACCTAGATAAGGATAAAGAGAATGAATAGAGCAAGATGATTTAGCTGGCTCACCAATCATGACAGGTTAGGAGCCTATTGTTCAGCCTTGTTCACATTATCAGTCATCCCTTCCTCAATCTGCTTTGCTTCTATTGTCTCATTACTATCGACTCTTCCTTCTTCTATCTGTCTTTGTTTTGCCAGAGCTCTTCTTGCTTCCCTTCGAGCATCCCTCTTGGCAATCTTGAGTTCTTCAAAGCCCTTTTCAATCTTGGCTTCCTCTTCAGGAGAGAAGAAACCCACTTCCATATTCCCAAGCTGCTCGTACATCTTCTCAACCTTGGCCTTCCAAATTAAGCCCATCTCTGTCTCCATTTTATGGTAAGGTGTCTTCAGAAGGTACTCATCTATGCCACCAGCTTTGTCGATGCACCTGAGAGCATGCGTTGTAACCTTGACCCGGATGTGTCTGTCATGGATATAACTGAACAGGCGCTTTGTTTGTACATTAGGCTTCCATGTCCGTCTAGACCTTTATCACAAGAATATTGAAATATCAGATTGGGTTCTTTTGCTGACAGTATAATGAGCAGACTCCGCACCAAAAATGAGGGATAAGACATATCAGTGATAGATTTAAATAATATAGAGAATTGTCCTTAAACAGCAATAACCATGTGATGCAAATTTCCTGACATTATCACAAATTTAAAGGAATGACGACAACATCACACTTATCCAAGCAAGAAAGAAGTTTAAATCTTATGGTGCATTTGAGGTATAGTCCCCTGATTGATATCGTAAATGATTCAAGTCATACTACTACTAGAAATAAGAAATCGGCACAAATTTGTTGCACTTTATGCTCACTTAGATGGTCCACAACTCGCATGATAAACAGAACCACTTCCGAAAACTTACTAAGAAATAAAGCCTGAGAATGAGATGATTCGATGAAGAGCAATATGTTTTATTCTATTTAGACTTTTAGATAAATGCAATTATGTGTTATTCATGTTGACATTGTAACTTCAACAAATAAATGCAACTAAAATGAAGAATGTCATAAAGAACTAATTGCTATCAGATTTCACATAGAAAAATCCAAAAGGGGCTAGACTAGTAACAATGTAAATCCCATAAAAAAGTGACATGTGGAGAATCATCGGGTGTCAGCTATGTTTCTTAGTTTGGCACTTTGGCCTCCAGATCTAGACCATAGAGCCACTGTGTACTTTCAATTTTGTAAAAAAAAACTACGCTCCAACACAACAAATTTAGTGAAATCTAACATTATTTAACAATCAAAACTAATCACTAGCATATAAAGCCTATGATACATTAGAAACATCCTTTTGAAAATTACAAACACTTCATCATGACACATGCAAAGATATAAGAGTTTATACTCAAATCACCCAGGCAAGCATATTGCAATCAATGAGTGCAACAAACACCACAAAGTCTGATAGAGAATTTTAGGTAGACACTTCATACAAGCAATTTGTCAATTCTAACAACAGGCTTCCCAAGATCAACACAGTCAATTCACCTCTTTTTTTTTTTGGCTGCCCTGAATCCAGCTTATATTGTTTAGGTCAAAATGAGAGATATTCACTGGCATAAGGAAAACAGCCAAATAAACATATATATATATATATATATATATATATATATATATATATATATATATAGAGAGAGAGAGAGAGAGAGAGAAAGAGAGAGATAGGTTGGGCTCCGATCGAGAGAGAGAGAGATAGACTGGGCTCCAATCGATCGGAGCCCAGCCTATATCCGATCAGATCCCCGACCGTTAGATAAGCGCGCATCTTCGAGCACGTGCCTAAAAAAACATACCAGTTGGAAAAAAAAAATGTAGGCCTAAAAAAAAATTGAAAAAATTCAGAATTGGAATATGAAAAAACTAAAAAAAAAAATAGAAAAAATTCTGAACCTAAAAAAATTCTGAAAAAAAATCAAAAAAAATTCTGAAAAAAAAATTTAATTAAAAAAATAAAAAAAAAAGAAGGCGCCTTCTTTCTTAAAGAAAGAAGGTTTTGCCTTCTTTCTTTTTCTTAAAGAAAGAAGGTAAAACCTCCTTTCTTTCTTTTTTTTCAAGATTTTTTTTTAATTTTTTTTAATTTTTTGGGCCCGCCTGAAAAATTAAAAAAAAAAAATTTCAACCCTTTTTTTTCTAGCACGGAAGGCGCCTTCAGGCACCCTAAAAAATAAAAAATACTGAAAAAAATTAATAATAAAATAAAAAATAATAATAAAATTAAAAAAATAGATTTGTTTTTGAATTTTTTTTCTGAATTTTTTTCAATTTTTTTTCAGGTTTAGATTTTTTTTTCTGAATTTTTTTCAGATTCAAATTTTTTTCTAAATTTTTTTCCACTATTTTTTCAGGCACGCATCCACATTTTTTTTCAGCTGGCGTGTCTTTTTCAGCGCGTGCTCGAAGATGCGCGCTGATCGAACGATCGGAGATTCAATCGGATCTAGGCTGAGCTCCGATCGATCGAGCCTAGTCTCTCTCTCTCTATATATATATATATTCTGTAAAGGTGGGTTGCTTCCCTACCTGCAAGTACTCGCTACCCACATAATTACTATGGATCACTCAAAATCAATCAACCACACGTCCAAGTTTCTGCTGCACTACATGGATCCTTGTACATCTCTGATGGTGCCAATATATCTAGTTTTAGGCCTTTCTTTCATACACCCAACAAAGAATCTGTCTCATTATAGCTCACATTCAAGATCCAGATAGAAACCTCCACAACAAACAGATGTAGACGTTACTTTAAGCATCAATCACCCAAACAGTTTGCCCTCTGTTCCACATTCTACCTATCAGTACTAAGTACCACAAGTTCTATAACCATCTTACCCATCTCAAGGCGATACAAGGGGGATATACTGCAATTAACTGATTGAGAAACGAAATGACTTAAAACAATAGTTTTAGCCAGCGGATGACTCCAAGATCGAACAATAAGAGAGGGCAAATCCGGCCGCTCATTTCCATACACTAATACCAGCACAGTTATACGTAATTCAAGGAAACGACCATTGAGAAACCTTCTAATTCCAGTTTCACAAAAATCTTGCAAGCCATATCCTGTAACCGCTAAAATTTATTTCCCCCAACGAAAACAAATAAAATCCTCATATACACCTCATTTCTACTAACGCATCAGTTTCTCAAGACGATCTAAACAAAGATAGCATCTTTACGAACTTGCAATAGAAAAGATTTAAAAAGATCAAATTTTTAACACATTCAGGGTAAGTTCAAAACCAAAGAGAACATCAGAGAACGGAAATCAGACAGAACCCTAAAAAGAAATCACAGAATCGAGGATATGAGGGGGGAGAGAGGGTAATCAAGAGAGTACTTGTTGCCGCCATCCTCGCTGACCTTGTTGCCGAACTGGATGTGGCGGCCGGCGTAGATGCCGCGCTTGGCCCTGCCCATGACGAGCTTGTTGTTGGGGAGGCCCTTCCTCACCGATTCCAGCACCTCCGCGGGCACCCAGTCCCCCACTTTCCGAACGACCTTGTTGTAGATCTCCCGTGCTCTGAACGACATCGCTGGCGCCCCTCAATGCTTCACCACGCAGCGGAGGCGGCGGCGGCGGCGGCGGAATGACGGAGGACGAGAGAACGAAGCGGTTTCGGGAGGAACAGTGAGGGCTCAAATGGTTCCACGGAATACTCGTCCGCAATGCAGTCGTGCAGAACCAGACGTAACGGGTGGCTGGGATCGTATCTCTCTCTACTTAGAAGCATGGTCCGCAACGTTGGCCGCTCGCTCCTCAGACCGAATTAACTTAAAATCTAACGGATGAAAAATCAACGTCTTGAACCACCACGATGATAGACCAATAGAACGGATCTATTCTTCCAATTAAGTGATCCAGATTCATCGCAATCAATGCCGGAGCTGCAATTAAATATCAAGACTTAAATAACCTAAGATAATTCATGTCCACTGGCCCATGGTGAGGCTAGTAGACCAGAAATCCCCGAATCAAACATACTCCAACAACGATTGGAGCCTTATGAAAAATAGCTATGCCGGATTGCCCCCCCCTCCAATCTCTTTTATGTAATAAAAAAAAATTTAACATCTTAATTTAAAATATTAATCGAATACTTCCATTAAGTTGGGTTGGATCAGTTTTTCCAATTGAACCGTAGAAAATTATCTTTGAATTTAATCTATATATAGATATATGATGCATAGATACAACTGATATTATTTTGCTGGAAAAATTATATCCTACGCCATAATATCAATCAAATTATCTCACATCTATAGACTCCTTTCGTCATAAGCATCTTAGTGATTGGCCCATAAAAATAAAATGATTTGATTAGTATTTTATAGAATCTCATTGTACATAATCCTGTTAGTGTAGAAAATAAATTATCACTGAAGATGACTAGAGTTAGAGTCTGGGATCTCACCAATGAGCATTAAAAATAGAGTTCTGACTGGATGTGGGTGACTCTGACGTGGATCCTCCAATGATCAAATCAGAACCTTCATCAATAAGAATAGAATATGCAAGAGTTGAATAGTAAAAATAGTACTTAAAAAGATAAGCGTATCTGGAGGATCTTATTTATAGATGGAGTGATGGTAACCGCTGTAATTGAATATCAATAGGCCATTCGGACCGTTCGAATTTTATTACGAAGAGTAGGCTGAAGGTTGTTGATAGTTGGCTTTTATTTGTTGAAGTTTAGATAAAAGATCAGATACTTTCGAGCTTGATTATAAATCGTTTGATCTAAGATTATGCTGTTGGAGCTCGAGATCGTATGAACTGAATTTGAAGATTATCCTTTAGATTAGGAATGATAAACTTATATATCAGATTTCTAACTTGAACTGCAATAGAATTATTTTAACTATTCTTAAAAGTTCGGTTGCTTTCAAGATCAACCCTTGAATCCTTTTGCTATAACCATCCTCTATATATAAAATATTCATGTAAGTCATCCATGATAAAATAGGAAGAAACTTGTATTATAGCTATAAATCGCTGTAGTTGATGTACAAGCTTGCTAGGCGACCTAGAGATAAACCATTAAAGAAAAAATAAAGAAACTTGCATGAAATTATTTTTTCTCTATACTATGTTGCAGTTTATAAAAAGAAAGGATGATTGTATTTTTCACTTCAAAGCATCGTTGATAGAAAAAATATGATAAAATTGTCTCCTCCTTCGCGTCACCAAAGCAAATATAGAAATGAGCTCTGAAATGAATAAAAGTAGCAAAGTATAGCAAAGAAATATAAATTATTTATGATGATAATTAAAATTTTATTCTATTTTTTTATACTTTTAGAAGGGAAATCAAAAATTAGAAAGGCAAGCACAATTGTACTAACTCAACAATGGCTATGTATCTCCTCCTTATTTTCTCTCTCTCCTATGCGTGCACACACACGTGTGTATATATACATATATATATATACATATATATGGACTCAAATATGATCACATCAAAATTCTATAATAAAAATTCTATATTAATAATCTAAATTATTGAATATGATTTATTATTTTAAAATTATTTATATATAAAAATTATATAATTTAGAGATTTCTAATCTATCTTTCAAACAGTTAAAAATTAAATAATCTAAATAAAATTAAATTAGATATATTTTTTTAATTATATATAATTTTTAGTATGTAAGTAGTTTTGAAGTAGTAGATCATATTTAATGATTTGGATCATCGATATAGAATTTTTATTATTTAAATTTAATTTGATCAAATTTAAATTTAAATTTAATTAATATTATTTAATTTATATATATATATATTGAGACGATGATTGAACTGGTCCTAGCAGGGACTGGTTTAAATAAAAGTTAGCTACATAAAATTTAATAATATAATTTTGTTGGGACCTAAGGTGCACAGTGCACTCTTCGATCTCCGATATCTGTTACAGCTATACAAGATATGCAGCCCCGCGAGGTGTCGCTCGAGCTCGATCTCATCCTCCAAACCTCCTCCTCCCCCTTGTCCCGCAACGAAGGAGACGGTGTGATCTCCCACCATTTCCCACCTTATGAGGCAGAGATGTCTCCGCGGCCAAGCGGTCGCTCTTTTGTCCCAGCGGGCTCGTAGAAATCCACTCCAAACCTTGCTTATACCAACCCGCAAACTGTTTGAGGAAAAGTCCCTCTTGGACCAGTTAGCAGAACATATGATCACCAGCGTTGCAGTTTTTGGTTTGTTCTCGGTCGCTCGATCGAGAATCTTGAGCGTAACTTTGTGACAAAAGATTTCCGTTTGAGACGTATGTAAAGAAGAGGAAGGTAAGGATAACATCATGTGTTTGATCAAGTACATGTAACTACGTTCGGAGAGGAATTTCACCCTCATACTCCACATGAAAATCAAAGTATGCGGTGTAGGGTGACCATGATTTTTGATAACTTGGATATTATCTAAACACCTATGATGAGGTTTGAAATTAAAAGAATTTGATGAAAAAAAAAAAGCAGATGAATAGTTTATATATGTGGATCATCTAAATAATTCCAACAAAGGGATGTTAAAATTGAAGAGAGATTCGGACACTTCTTGCAAAAACAACTTGGCTTTCAACATTAGGGGAAAACACCGGCCAATTTATTGGCATTGTACTGGCTGATATCTCAATGTCATAGCCAAGATAATAACATTCAAGATGTAATACATATCGTATAAGTCAATGTCTGATACCGATAAAAAGAAGTATTCTACACTAAGATGCATTGCAGGTGATTCAGAATCAAACGGCAATTCCAAAGACATGATAATTCTACATAAGTCATCGCCATCAACAGCTTTAAGTCCTAGATATATAGAATTTCTCTGAAAGCTGAAGCAAGCAGATGGTTCTAATATGTACTGGCTGTTGTTCAACATTGCAATGGATTGGCAACCAAAAAATTCGCATCGTTTTAAGTGCTTGATTATGTGAATTGCATCTTCTGTTTGCACTGTTCTATCATAATGTTATATACCATCGGTCGAGATTCTCTGATTTGGTGTGCACATATAATGTTACTGAAGATTATTAAGTGAGATATTGATTTGCTGGAATATGAATCCTGTGATATTAGATCTAACTAATTCTGGCGGTTTGTCCCTTGGTACCACTACACGGAGCCAGGTCCACACCTCTGTGCACCACAGAGGATGGTAGTATTTGCTTCAAGTTACTTGAGTGGGTAATTTAAACCAAATGATGGATCAAACAACATTATTTGGTGTAATAAGCATCATTAGAAATCACTAAAATGCAGAAAGTACCGGTGGACGCTGCTTCAAATTGAAATTGTCCTTAAAGAATGAGAAAGTAAAACACATATAGTTGAAACCATAATTATTATGTAACAACCCTACTAATGGGTAACACATAGCGTTGACACCAATAGTTTGGAAATAACTGAATAACTTCCACTAATGTATCGAAAAAAAAAAAAAAAAAGAATAATTTGTTTGGAGAGGAAAAAAAAAAGTTCAAACACCATTTATACCTTAAATTAGTGACTATCAGTTATTCCAGAGACTAGACTCTCTGCATAAGGAACAACAAAGACGTGAAGAGATCCATCCAAAAAACTCATGCAAGCTTGTTTCCATGGATATCTATCGTTTGGTGCGCCTCCAATGGCGAGCACTGTAGTCCATGTTTTGCTTCTTGGGTCAAAATAAGCCAATCTGTTGCCTGAGCTGAGCAAAATCTTCCCATCATGCGCTGCCTCAACAACCATGAGCCTTAAATTACTGCAGTCGATTTTGTACTTCTTGCTCCATGTATTGTTGCAAGCATTCAAAGCCCAAATATCCACCATATAAGACTCAGATCGACTATTAACATAGCCCAAATCCCCTTCAAGTGCTACTAGAGAAGGCACGTAGTTCTCATTTGCCTTCAGGGGAGGAGCTGGAACCATCCCAAACGTCTCGTCTCTAAGACTAAATTGAAGGATAGCCATTCCATGCTCTTTCGTGTAGGTTGGCCGGTAAACAACTTCACCAACCGTTGCAGGACAATGTCTAACGATAGTACTAGGAGGGCCATCAATTGCTCTCCATGAACCATCGCCCAAAGTGAAGACCTCACACCCCAAATCATAGTCTTGGGTGTCCTCGTCGAAACTGCGAAGGAAGACCCTAACAACCTTGTATTTGTTCGTCGATGAGTCAAGGCCAAACCCCACGCAGCGATGAACGTGATCCGAGTAAGATGGGCTTGTGCTCCCCTTGGGCAAGGTCAAGAGCTCTTTAGTGCTAGGATTGCATATATGAAAAGACCTTTCTGAGAAAAGCATGACTATGCCATCGACCTGGCAAGGATATAACGCGAGCACCTTATCTTCACAAGGGAGCTTTCTCTGAAGCAGTAGTTCGAAGACGCGTGCTTCTTTGTTGTACGAATATAGATCCACGGTCTCTTGGAAAATATTTTGTTTCAATGGTGGGATTAGAAGGGATGGATTTGCTCTGGAACGCTCGTAATGTGAAGCTATGAAATATGGTTCGGAGATGAAAGCAAGCCATGCCTTGCAAGTGGCTTTGAATCTTATGAGGGACTTGACCGGGAGCCTTGATAGCACTTCAAAGATGACGTCTTGCGAGATAGCTTGCGCCATGAAACGAACGTACGGCCTCCAAGAAGCGAAGAAGAGCTCCAAAGAGAGGACAAGGTAGAGAGATGATCGCTTGCATCTGTATCCAGGTCTTGAGCCTTTTTCTTTTCCTTTTTTTTATAAATCGGAATTGGGCTCTTCGGAATCCTGAGTCAAGTAGGAATCTATCTCTAATCTATCCTTATTTGGGATAGTCTAGAAATTTGAGTCCAACCTAAATTGGTCTTGCTACGCCATATGATAGCTTCCGGTTGGTAGACGAGATTTAGTCGCATTATAGTCTAATTAGGATGGAAGAAGTTACATGATTTGATCTGGATCCCAATCAAGGAAACCAAGATTAATACCAACTAGTATATGCTTTGAATTACTATTGACGGAGTATATTAGTGCATTAACGGGCCCGGATGTACCTATCTCCAGATCTATCGTGTGATTCAGATGGTCCGAAACTCTAGATCTAGCAGGACTGTTTTTGTATTTTTTTGGGGGCGAACGAACCGCTTGTGACCGTGTGGCAAAAGAGATCCAATGTGACCAAGAGTCCCATTTTAAGGGTTCCTTATGCTCCGTCGCATTAATTCTTAAACCATTCTCGACCGTTAATTCCCGACCCCTTCATTTTCCGTTGGATCTCCATCTCCCACACACGGATGCGCACACGGAGACTGATGGGGTTTTTGTCCTGGTGGAGAGGGAAGCGAGGCACCGCCGCGACGGGCGGCCCTGCGGCCGCTGTCTCAAACCCAGAGCCTTCGGTTCCGCCCACCGGAAAGGCCGCCGCAATGAACTGGGCGGTGGAGGTGAGGCGGCCATTGGACGTGACCGTTTTCGAGTTCGGGTCAGCGGTGGCCTCCGGCGACAGGGTGACGCTGGCCGGGTACTGCCCCGTTTCCGACGAGCTCGAGCCGTGCCGATGGGAGATCCTCCCAGCTACCGGTGCTGATGCCCCTCAGTTCCGGGTGCTCTTCTGATTGATGGACACCTGAACTCCGGAGTAATAAAATCCTGTTTTATCTATTTTATGGAAAGAATTCGTATATTTTTCCTATGTCACTAGTGTTTCTTAGTGTATGGATGTCATAATTTAGTGGAATCTCTACATTTAGCTTTGGATTCTTCAGAGCTTTGTTTGTTCGTGGGAAAAAAAATTTCTTGGTGGTTGTTTAAAGCTTCGTAACTTCTAATTTTTGAATCAGTACTTATTGATTCTAACCAATTTGGGCAAATGGAAAAGTTGGCCTTTTTGAATAAACGCTTAAAGTGTTTTAGATGATGGGTGCAGAATGTCTCTAGTATCTAGACTTGATCCATTCAAACCGATTCTAAGCAGATCGTCCCTAGTGGTTCTTAGTGTATGAATGTCATATTTATTTGGTGGAATCTCTGCATTAAGCTTTGGATTCTTCAAAGCTTTGTTTGTTCGTGAGAAAAAAATGTTCTTGGTGGTTACCTAAAGCTTGGTAACTTCTGATTTTTGAATCGGTAGTTATTGATTCTAACCAATAAGATAAGCTCATAGGATCTAGAGTGAGTTGCACAAGAAGACTATGGTTGGATGGAAACATGTCATGGCATATTCCTTCAGGGGTACAGCAGGATACGTTCTGGTTCTGGATCAGTATTATGAAATATCTAATACCATATTAACATAATAGATAATTTGCTATTTTTTCCTTTTGAAGGAGACCATGTCCTCCATTATGATGGGATTTGCACCATGTCCATGCTGTGGAGCTTGCAAAAAAATCTCAAGCTACCGTAGCGTGATTTGGGTATGGATTGGCTATGGTACTGACATAGCTCCTGGTAGTCTCTGCTTGGAGGCCCTGGCAATCATTGTGAGGGAAATGTGGTGATCCAGATGTTTGATGCTTTCAAATTAGACATGGTTACAGATTTTTTTTTTTAAGAAAAAAAGAAAAGAAAAAAGCATGGCTGTAAACAAACTTGCTTTCTTGATTTTAAATTTATCTAGTTCATCCAGGTCACCCGGTAAGGGAAGTTTTCATAATATTGGTCTGGTATCCTAAGTTGAAGCCAGGGTGATGGTTGTGCCACCGGGCAGAAAAGGGAGCTTGAATGGAGGTTCTGTGTTGATAAAAGAAATGTTGCTTTCAGTCCCACTTGGATTTTTTTTTTTAATTTTTAAGACTAAGCTAAAAATCGGATCATAAAACTCAGAAGGTTGCTGCAGAAAAATGTTCTGAGGTTGAAATTGAACATAGAACTTGCTCTTTTAGTACATCAAAGACTTCTGAAAAATCTCAGTGATTATGCGATGAATTTAGAGAATCTATGGTGGAGGCACTTAAAATTTCTTAGTGCTTGCAGTTGGACTGAGATCAAGAGACCATCTCGCAATCTTTTCTAACGGTAAATCTTTAAATTTTTTCTAGATTTATTGAAGATCCAATGCTCTTATAGAGGGTTCTATAAATCCTTAATGTGAGAGCTCCACTAAACTGATATGGGATGTTGTATGGATGTCAAGATACCATTCCACAAAGTAAGAAATTCATTTTAGGCTGATCAGTGTGGTAGTGTCCCTAGCAAGTGGTGCATATTAATGAAGTCAGTGGTTATATGGAAGAAAATTATATTTTAAATCAAAGTTAATATTACTATTACATAGAACTTGGTCTTGTGGGAAGTACTGTGAAGTGTAGTTTATGATGTACTCATTCTTTTGAGAATACAATGCCTATAACACCTTCAGCAAGTCTGTTGATGGAAGACTAAGTTTATGTTTTCAGGATTCTCTCTGAAGTTTATTCAAATTATATTTTCTTTTCCTATTGTAAGCACTTTTTCTGTATTTCAGTAAGTATCACTAAAGTTTATTGATTCTACCACAAGGCTTTCTTTGATAGAAATAATTTACCAATTTTGTTTTCTTTACAACAAAAAATATCATTTGGCACCATGACATACCATTTTTCCTTTATCTGTCTTTCTAATGCCAAGAGCTCAAACAAAAGCAGCGGCTGCAGCAAGATTTGATGGAGGAAATTCATGTTGTTGGCAAAACAGAGAAGCATACAGGACCTGGACAAGAAGGACAATGGCACAGTTCCAGAATGCATTTGACACAACAAGGCAGTGATGCATACTTATAAACCTATTCATGCATTCATGATTCCTTGATGCACGTCCTTGCCTCTCTGTTATTATAACTACTCATATACATGGAAATTAAAGAGCGCTTCCTTTACATTCTAATTTGATTCCTGTCATTTCAGTTGTAAGCAAATCATAGTGGCAATATTTACAAGCTCTCAATCTTCAGATGTACTTTATTTTAATCCCATTTCCTTTGTATTTGATTTTATTAAAGTTTATTTCTTTAGATATTTAGTTCACGACGTTTTGCAGGAAAGCTTAATTTGAGTGCATATTGGAGATGTCCTGGGAACTCTAGTTCAACTTTGTGGTGAGGTAGTATGAGTGTTTTAAAGTTAGCAGATGTGCTGTGTCACTTAAAACTGAACAGGTTTCCTATTGTAAGTTTTTAAATTCCAAGCACTCTAAACGGAACAGATTTACCATGTAGCCTCCTCACCTCGAGTAGACCGTCGTGTGCCACGGACGTGCTGGTGTAGAAATTTGCTGAAAATGGTATGTTCTCTATGGACTCCTGTAAATTTCTTAACTTCAGCAACATGAGATAATCCTTTCTTAAAATTTATTAGGAAGGCACCAACCTGAAAAAATGTGGAAGTATTCCTTTGGATGGCAACGAAGAATAAGCTGCACCCAGAGGAAGTCCTCACAAAAGGTGGATGGAACGTTAGTTCTGGCTGTATTTTGTGTTGGAGCTAATATGGAGTATGTAAATCACCTTTTATTTAAATGCCCTTTTGCAAAGATTCTATGGATCATCATCAAATTGCATCTGCATTTAAGAGGGAGACCAATTGCATTTCATGACTTACGGACAGCCTGAAGAAAGAAGAACAAAAAGGTAATGGCAAAAATGAAGTTGCAAATCAACTAGCTGCTACGATGTTCCTGTAAACTTTGTAAATTTGTTCACCATTTCCTTACCAAACTGGGGCTAGCATCATGCTGCCTCCATTCCCATCAAAAAAAAAAAAAAAATGTGGACATCAAGATAGTTCTATATGTTATCTTCTTCCAGTCTTTATTATATTTTTAGAATAAAAATTCGCTATAAATGTCAATCATTGCGGCCATTCATACATATTCTTATTCCTTGGGTTCCACAGCATTTTTTTGGTGAATGTTGCCCTCTGAGATATTCTTTGGGATTTTTATTCCAATGAAGATATCGTTGTCAATGTATGCCTCCATTTTTCTCCAATTTGCATTTTCCGGCAACTCGAGGCGCCTGACGTATCCATGCTCCCACCAGCGGTCGGTCTTCCAGTCCCTCGAATCTGATTCTCGGCCCCTCCACTTCCCACTGATCTCAATCACCTTCCCCTTTTCACCACGTATCTCTACATCACAATTCCTTGCACCTACTGGAAAAAAACCCACGAAAGTGTTAATTTTTGCATGGCAAGATCAAATCCCATTTCACAAGTCATCCATTCTTCATCACTCCTCTAGTTGTGTTTCTTGTCATCAGTTTTATGTGTTTCATCTTGTGTATTAGTTATTGGTTATCCCAAATGAGAAAGTAAAATAATTATTTCTTTTACGGCTCGACTCCCTGGGTATATTTGCAATTAAGCAGCAGTAATAACATAAATGGATTTGGAAGCAAGGATGAGAGAGAGGAAAACCTAGAAATGAAAGAAAGCACCGAAACTTAAGAAGCATTAGATGAAGAACTAATAAGCTTGATTTGTTATGTTAGGAGCTATTCTTATGGTGTTCTAAATAAATATGATTCTAATATGCAAGTTTTGAGGAGCAGAAACTGTACAGAACACTAATTAGTTGAGTGATAAGCAGTGCGAATGAATTGATGGTAGCTATAACTAGAGTATGCAAGCAGTGGAAAGATCAAAAGAATCTGTAAGTGGAAGGTGGCCGCAAGTACGAGTTTTTGGCCAAAAAATATAGAGGTAGTTTTTGCAATCAAAAGGATATATAGAGAGAGGTACTTTTTATGTAAAGGGGAGTATTTTTTACTGCATAGAGCATTCTTAAAGCACTTGCAATTCTTCAGAGCTACTAACTATTCCTTCATATTTGTAAGGTGAGTTTTGAAGACTACCTGGTAGTTCAGCTCTCAAGAAATACTCTGAATCTGTTTCATCCCAATCAACACTAGTTTTGGAGGCACTCCTGAGACCTGCGAGTAGAGTTTCTGAATCAAACTCCCAGAGCGGGAAGGCATCAGCAGGGTCGAAGAATTTCCCGAACAACAGTGGGCTAAAGAGTGAACCCTCTCCGAAGACCTTTCTAGCTGCGTCCCCACCTCGAGCGATGAAGGAATCAAATGCATCTTCACTCAGCGACACGCGCCATTTCTGTGAGTCTTGATCGCCTGGTCTCACTTCAAGCACCCTTCTGGGCGACATTGCCGAGCTTTGGCAAGAGAGCTGCGTATTGGATTCTGCTTTATAGTGGCGAGGCTGTCTTTTGGGAAAGCAGAGGACAGATTCCTTATGGATTGCTTCAAAAGAATATTTCCAGAGCTTTCCATGGCTATCGACCCGTACCTTGCCGGGTCCACAGCAACTCGACATCAAGCGAACCACAGCCATGTGATCATATATTCTATGAGACCAAATCTTGCAGCTCTGGTGGGTTCTCAGAAATGTCCCTTCCATGTGATCGGCAGCCACGTGGCTTCCGTGCTTTTTCTTGGTCATAGATACCTTTCAGATAGCGTTCCTGATCGGTTCCCCTCGAGAAAGCGTTAAATCTTATGGTTTTCTTCTTAACAACTGAAGAACAGTAATTACCTCAACGGGGAGCAAAGCGGCCTTCGCAGGGTTAAATGAAGGTAGCAGGTTGATCATAATGCCGAGTATACTTGTCATGCGGCTTGTTCTTGCATCAATGGACTGCTCGTTCAAAGCGCAAGCAGTAGAGACTGACGTGAGAAAGAACCAATAGCCTGAGGTAGATGT
The DNA here is from genome assembly GCA_006176705.1 of Cocos nucifera. Lineage (NCBI taxonomy): Eukaryota > Viridiplantae > Streptophyta > Magnoliopsida > Arecales > Arecaceae > Cocos > Cocos nucifera. The sequence goes on along the minus strand of QRFJ01000731.1, from coordinate 612,995 downwards.
CTCTGTAAGAATGAAGTAACAGCATCCCCATGAATGCTCTTATGGGAAAAACAGTTGACGACAGGCATCGGAAGAGAGCTGTCCGGACCTTGCCGACAGCGGCGATGTGCACCACTTGCTGCTCCACCGTGATGGATGCTGCGTCAAGTGGGGAGACCAACTGCCGAGTATTGGAGTTTGACAAACGCCCACCGGAGGCCTGATGAGGTTGAGTTGCCCACCCCTAAGACTTCGCGGTGGCCTTGAGGTGCTGACAGGACCGGTGGTGTAGCTGCTGGAGGAGTGGCGGAGGGGGTTGGCATGGCAGCCACGACGTTGGGAATAGGAGAGCTTAATTTGTCACGCCCAATCCCGGAGGGAACGCGGGCGGCCGAGGATATGTTCATGGCTGCAGCTTTATCCCAGTACTCCCAGGGCAACCAGCGTAAATGCATCGAAGGAGCACCAATCTTGATTGCATCCGTCGGGAACGAAGTTGGACCGCTATGGTTCAAGGAAGAGTAGATGGCCGACGTCCATCCACAGCCCCAGTGCCCGTACAGCGGAGAGATCCAGCTCCGTCGTGAACCGGAACCGATGATCTCCGGTGCAAGCAACAGCTGGAAGTCGTGGTCCAGATTCCATGTGGATTTGAGATTCCGAGCCAGGAACTCTGGCGACTGTCGCCGACCATGAAACTTCCCGAATGCTTCCACGATTCTCGTAACCGGTTAGGCTCTGTTTCTTCGGAAGCAACAGCTTTAGCGAACGAACGCGCACGCAGCCGGTCAACGTCGTTCGATGTCGGAGACTGGGTAATCCATCGAGGGCAAGCCGCTCCTCCGGGGATGGAGGCCGAGGAACGGGGTTCAACCGCGGCAGCGGAGATTGTAGGCTTCTCGAACCCCAATGGAGGGGAGGAGGAGCCCTGAGTCTGGACGCTGGGCTTGCAGGAAGCAGGTCAGCAGTTGGCGGCATCCTCACGTCCTAAAATCGCCCCAAGTCGCTTGCTCTCCATCTCCTATACGTTAAAGTCCCATCTGCTCTCGAAACGACCAATGGCGTTCATGGACCGTGAAAATAGAATGAAGTACCCTTCATTTCTAGGCGCTGTAGGACGGTAGGAGGGCATAGAGAGGATCTTACCGATCAACAAAAGGATCAAAGCCTCCTCACAGAGCCTCTGGATTGTCTCATCCTCCTGACCCTCCTGCTCAAAAGGCCAAACCAAAGCTCTGTGATATTATTTCATCTAAGAAACAACATTCTGCTGCCTTCGTAGTTTGTTGGATATCCAACGGGGACAAATTCTCGCTGAACTTGGCAAGTCTTTTTCTTTTTTCTTTTTTTCTTTTCTAAGAATGAATCCATTTTCTCTAAGGGTGAAAGTGGCATGAATTAAATTTGTTTGGATAAATTTTTGCATCCGAATCAATGAGGATATGAATAAAAATTTGAGGATTCGATTAATATTCATATCCATATCCATCAAAGAAAAACAGATAATCTATATATAATTTTATATAATTTTATATAATACTTCTTATTTTTTTTAAAAAAAAATATTATCATAAAATATGTTATTAATTTAATTTATCATACATTTTATAATATCTTTAATTTTATAATTATAAAATTTAATTATCTAATTTATATTCATAATTATATCTATATTTTTAATATTCAAATTATATTCATATCTATTTAAAATAAATATGAATATAATTTTTTACATCCAAAATATGGATATGGATATGCTGATATCTAATTTATATTCGATCTAATTTCAATCCTAATTTTCTCAAATAATAGGGCATTTGTGTTTATCTTAACATCGCTGAATTTTGGAGACCCGGTAGCCTACCCTAATTGAGTGTCAAACTCCGCTCCTGCTGAGAGATGCGTCGTGTTTTTGGGTCCTCTGTGTCTGCGCAGCTGCAACTCCTAGAAAGCCTGTGGATCTCAAATCTTGGGTTTGTTTAGCTTCCTGGGGTCCAACGCTATGTAGTTCCATGGCTGCGTACCGTTAGAATTTTACCTGGTATCTTAGGTTGGTGAGTCTGGAAGCTCTTAGCACATAATTCTTGTGCAGCCTTTGAAGAAAAACTATTCCATGAGGTGTTATAATAAAAAAAAGCTAAATTTCCTCCACTTTGAACGCTTTTCCTATTCCTCAGCCCAATGGGATATCAAACTCACAATGTCCTGAATCTTTTTTTTTCAAAGCAGCTGCATCGTCTTCAGATTCAAACAATGGCTTAGATATTCTGTAGCATCCATTCAGGATGGAGCGAGGAGATTGTGACCCCTAACATCTGCTCTTTTGACCTTCTTTATGCTCTGGTTCATCAGCAGGGTAGTAGAGAAGGGATGATGCTATACCTTGTTTTCCTGATATCCTGACTTTTGATGTGCTTTTGTCCACGAGGGTTCTGCTGTGAAATTGCTTTTGCTTTCTTCGTTAGGACCGTAATTGGTATATTGCCTTTTATTGTCCATGTTTTGTTCTTTGATGAAGCTCGACTTGCCAAACTTATGCATGCACATAGGAAATGTGAGGTATCCATGGTTTGGCGCAAGAAAAAAAAAAGGAATTTCATTTTTTTTTCCCCATTTAACTCTGTTTCTTATTTTAGAGATCTTTAGTTATATCTTGTTAGCTTACTAGTTCTTTTAGTCAAATTTGCTTGTATTGCAAAGAAAGACCTATAAATGAATGAACTATTGACAAATTCACCCTCTCTGTTTTTGTTGCGTCTTTCTTTTAGTTTTCTTGATTAAGAAATTGCCTTGATCATTATCATAAACAAAAGTAACTTATAAGGGTTGGTTCTCTCCAACTGATTAATGCCAATCTGATGTCTAAGAACATGTTTTATTTTTTGTTAAGCCCATTTCATGCAATTACTAGTAGATACGTCATTGTAAGGGGACAAATCTTGAAATAGACATTTGTATGAAATATTAACACTTATTTAAAATAAGCTGAAAAGAGGATTATATGCAAAAGTCTCTTACGAGATCGTCCACTTTATTCAATGGTCTGATTGTTTCACCCATCAAGTGTTCAGATCATACGTATAATCTTTTTAGAACCAAACTACTACTGAGAATCGTTGGCTTCAGAATTGGAGGTATGACTCCATACAGATAAGCTTGAGAACCTGCAAAACAAAATTCAGACTGAAAGATTTTGTCTCCAACGAGGATCCTCCGATGCTTCAGTCAGAAACAAGCAGGAGCTAATTTCTTTTGAGAGAAATTTATTGCTTACCTCAGTCCTCAGAGTTTATGGTATTTGTGAAAAAAATTTTACACGATGGTTACGCCATTCTGCTGATTTCGGACCGCTAATCTCGTCGTAGCGAGATTTCTGAAAATCTTTCGAACGAAATGATGGTTGCTGGTATGATTAGGATTTTCAATTTATCGTCAATGATTTTGGACGAGTAGGTAACAACCTGCTTACGATCTAATTACAGTTGTATTACGATCAATCCACGGAGAGACTTTCTTTATCCAAGGTGATTTAAAGATGATAGATGTCAGCCGGGGTATTTTCATAAATATTGGATCAGATCGACCCTCCAGCATTAGTCATCTATTCAGAAGATATTATAATAATATTCTGATCCACAAGTGCTCGTTAGGATAGACCGAGCTGAGGTGCCTCTGGGGTATATCAGTCGATTTGAGACGTTTTATTACCACCATAACATTATCCCCTAGTGTCGAGTCTGAGGATCAGGCGAAAGGACTAATCATAGACAGCGCCTCGGATCGGATGAGTTACTTTTCTATCTACAGTTGTACACCAATATTTGATCATTGCTGTTGCCATTTCTTGGGGCAAGAGTTGTTACAATTGAAAGACCGGTTCCATTCGCCGATAGGAAAAGGATAAATTTAATAACAAGTGTCTCCTTGTCTTCTCTCCTTTTACTATAAAGCGATTGGAGAGGATAACTGAAGAACGAAAAATATTTCTAAACATAAAACTTTCATTTTTCGCATCTCTTCTTTTGAAGCTGTATTGTTAGGCTTTTTGCTCTAAATGGATTCTCAGATGGCTACGATATTGAAGAGGCTATCGGCTCAAAGGTTGTGAGCCAAGATTTCACCCGCTAAAATCTAGACTTTCGAAAGTTCCTCTGCTGAAGTTCCGGAGGCTCCTTTAACATCTTCCCCCTATTTCAGATGATGTGGAAGGGGATAGATCCTTGTCAAGGAGTGATTTACAAAAGTCGGTGGGTAATGTTAGGATAGAGCCAATGGATTCAATGGGAGAAAATGCAGAGACAATGATAGAAGCGATAGGAAGATCATCCTCATTTCCTCCCTAATGCACGTTGTCTCAGAGACGGAAGCCAATCTTCCCAAAGAGTCAGAAGGAGGAGCCATTAAGGCTTCCGACTCCTTCAACTCGGTCGATGCGATTGGGGCTATCAAATCGCAGAGGGTAGAAATTTCTAGCTTAGATGTTTTTTCAATGAGGATCCGGAAGGAGGTGCACCAAACATCGTTGATTCCTTCCTCTTTTTCTACTGCAAATAATTTGGAAGTCGCCGTCGATTTCTTGAGGAGGCATCTTCCTCCTATAGATAGGCTCATTTTAGAAGACGAAGATGTCCAACATCAGGTGTCTGGGGCCTTCAACTCTTTGGGTTTTCACTTTTGAAACTTGTGAAAGTGAAGAACGAGCTCGAAAAGCTCAAATATTGCCTTGAGCAGAAAAAAGCTGCTAATACTAATCTGATTAAGGAGATTGACTACTTTGAGAAAACTTTTTTCGAAGCTCAAGAAATAATCGATCGAAAGAACGATGAGTTGAGTAAAGCTTGTCATAGGATCAAGATCCTCGAGAAGCAGAGGTCAGAAGCTGATCGAGAATGTCGTCGTGCCTATGACGTCATCAGATGCCTGCAGAGGATCTTGGCTAAAAGGAATGGATCTTTATTTAAGAGCGTACTTCTTCGAGATTTTGATGATCGATCGATGAAGAGACTCAGGACTTCAAGCAGGAGTCATCACATGGAGGAAGCTTCACGGAGGTCCCAAGTTTTCTCCTCCATGGAAGGACCTATAGCTCGGAGGTCTCCAACTAAATCCCAAATATTAAATAATTCATTCGAAAGGTTAAAAAAAGCTGGGATAGACTCTATTATTAAGGCTTGTAAGATGGATTTTTATGAAGGCTTTAAAAGTACAAAGAAATAGTTTTGCCTTATCTTCCTGATGGAGCCACTGAGTTCTTGCATACGGATCGGTCGGATGTTAACCTACAATTTATAATTCATATTTGCATCAGTGAATTCTCAAATATGTCTGATCTTGCTATCAAAGGAGATGAGGTAGATTCCGACGCATTGAGAGCTCAATCTGAGGTTAGGAGGAGGATCTTTTCGAGGTAAATTATCGAGGAGCTCCTGACGACATCCTCGTGCACATACGCTTTTCTTCTTCTTCTTCTTTTTTGGTACCGAAACTTTGTATGAAGGCTTTGTATATGAAAGAAATGCTTTTTTATCCAAGCGGTTCCTTTCTTATTATTTTCTTATCTTTTTGAGATGTTCTAGATTGTCGAACCCATTTTCTACTTAACTGGTTATCTTCTTGTCCTTGGCCTATCCATCCAGTGATTCGTGAAAAGCCAGGAGGGACGAAATTTGAACCACTATTCATGTACCGATTACTGTGGCATGTCTTCGCACATTGCCTTATGAGTGGAGTAGGGCACGATTTCGGCTCTCCATACTAATTTATTATATCGATGATAAAAGTCACGTCTAATTGCCAGCCGTCACGTGTCCACGCTGCATCGATCTCTATAACGTATTTAATCATTTTGAGAAGAAAGATGAATAGATCTTCCGTCAGTTCATATATGACCCAGATGGAATAAGGTTGAATTTGTCATCTTCTTCTTGTTGTGGATTTTTCTATTTTTCTTTCTTTTTGCAAAAATGCCTAATCCGGGGAATTTGAGTTTGCTCTTTAGCCTTTCAATCGGAGGTAATGGAGGACGACCTGATATTAGACTTCACTCGAGTTCAACTTTTCTCTGCAGACTCTGAAGTTTATAGTGAGGGTAGATTTGTAGCCTCTCCTGGTCAGATAGTAGTGTATGAGGATGTTTCTGGGTCGGATTGAGGTTTCCTCTATTTTTTTTTATATCCTTTTTCATTTTCTGGAGATGTCGCTTTGTTCAGTGGTGCCAAACTCATGGCGCCATATTGGCAGCTTCACTATGGCATGCCTTCTGACCAAGGTGGAGTCGACTGTAACTCTCTTTCATTACTATATCATGGTGAAGAGGCATCCTGAAGCTCGTGGCTGGTGGTACATGACCTCAGATTGAGAAAAAATATTCATCTATTGATTCGAGGCGCTCCTTCCGCCGTTCATGGATGGAAGATCAAATTTTTATTTGTTTCTCGAACATCAAGAGTAGACTGAAATTTCATCAATTGGAAGGAGCTACAAGAGAATCTATTGAAGGACCCACTGCTTGGTCCACATTTAGAGCAGGACTTAATGACCCTGTGAAGTTATGAGGTTTCAGAGTTGAAGGAGTTGCTATCCGAGCAGATTTTGTTCAATGTTGAGATTAGCTGATTCAACTCTTTCGGTACGTATTTGTTTTCTTTTATATCAATGAATTTTTCAAATATGTAGACTTAGTGCTAGATGGTCAATGCTTTGAATTTCAGGAATCGATCAGAGTTTTCTTAAAGCTAGGTTTCAAAAGGTCATTGTAAAAGAAAGATTCGTACAGCTGGTAAGAGGTCTATCCATATTCGAATGAACCTCTCCCAACGCAATGATCTCCTATAGTCGAGGAGCCTAGTCTTCTCAATGTTGAGGACTTTCAGATCATCCAGATTTCGCATGACTTGGAGCTTCCAGTTCTAGAGGAGGGCCATGAAGCTTTCATTGAATGTCTGTTTAGCGAGGTCATTTTAGGCTTACCGGCTCCTGATGTCCGCGAGCCTTTTTTTAGAGGAGGAATTGCTCAGGAGAAAGGGAGCTAGTGAGCCCGCTATACCCAGAGTACTTTTTTCCAGGGATGCTGATGTTGATGCCGATGCTTCGAAAATTCATACGGCGGCAAAATTGATGGCTCCACTAGATGAGCCAAAAATTTCTGAGGAGGCCAGTATTTTTGGGACTACACCGGTTGAAGTCTACTATGATGGTTTGGCCTTACATGATTATAAGCTGGCCCATGAAGCATTCCCAAATTTTTTTTTTCTAGCTAACGCATCCGAGATATTGGTTGATCCTCTAAAGATAAGGAGGAAAAAAGCTCTAGACTATTTTGTCCGAATAAATCGAGATCATAGATTATTGTTCTTTTTGTTTTTATTTTCTTGCTTTAGAACTTGTCCTTACGAACCTCACGCAATGCCTCTGTAGCTTGCCCATTACTTAAATGGGTTTATAGAGAACATCGTTGACCTTTTCAAAAGGATGATAGAACTTGAGATTCACGGTCCTCCAGAAGGCAAAGGATCAGCTGCCAAAAAGGCTGCGAAAATTTTGGACAGAGCTGAAGAGGTCGAGAAAAAAGTTCTAGACATCGAGATGGCATTGAAAAAATTTGTGAAAGAGAATATCCATCTAATTGATATTAATGGAGCCTTGGAGGTCGAGATCGTAGAACTAAGGAATCGAGTCGTCAAGGCTGAAGTGTCTGAGGCGAAGGCTTTACTCTTGGCAAAAGCGATCGAGGAGAAGACCTTGAAGATGGTTGACGATTTTAGGATGTTCGATGAATTCAAGAAAGAGAAGGTCTTTTTTGCACTGGATGCCTACGACAAAAAAAAATGTGCTGTCCACGAGAAAATAGCTTCGAAATATCCTGAGTTGGATTTAAGCTTCTTGGATATTCCTCCAAACGACTTGTCTTGAATTTTTGTTTTCTTCAGCTCTTCAGGAGTTTTTGTAAAGAACCTCGTTATGAATAAAATTTCTTTCTTTTGTTCTTCTTGACTTTCTCATTTTGCTTTGTTCTTTCCATTTTACTTTGATCTGAAGAGTTATTTCTTTGGCTCGTATATTTTTTTACTTCCTAACCTCAGCTCATGAACCTACGAGCTAATCTTTTCAATTTTCATGCATGTATTCGATGGGATGTGCCCAGTCTTCCATGTGCATCATTAAATGCGCATGGTTATGGAAGCAACGTAACCATGTATTTGACTCAAAATCTGGTGTTTAGTCATGGAGCGTCAAATATGCCCACTCCCTGATTTACATGTGGCAAGATCAAACATTCATAATTATGATGGATTAGCCTATTTATAGCGATATCCCGTTCGCTAGCTGCTTCCATCCATGACATTCTTTATCTTTCAGAGGAATATCTGCAAATTGATTCTGTCTCCTACAAGGAGATGGAGTTCCTTCATCTCTTGATGGAGGTAGTTATCCAACTGAGGAGACAGAGGAGTGTTGGTTGATCTTAATCAACTTGGGGATGTCAATGGCAAGAGCTTTATCGTCCAAATACTTTCGCTCTCGATCTTGAGACCTTTGTCATCCTGCTTTGCCTGTAGGGGATGGTCTTTCGCTCGATCCTAAGAGCTTTGTCATGGTTCTCCAGCTCTGAGAGGATAGAATTTCGTAACTTACTCAAAGGGGCATGTGGTTGTGCCACCCTTGCAGGAAAGTAGGAAGGGGTTGAGCTGCCATTCGGGCATCTGAAGTTTAAATCTTATGGCTCAAAGGCTCCCTCAGTCATTATGTTCCTAGAAACTATGACTGGGGCAGTGAAAGAATTCTTCAAAGTCATATTAAGAAGCTTTACCCAGGTTATCTATCATGCATTAGCATTCGATGGAGGGGTTCTTTATTCCAAGTTTGGATTGGAGTTGGATTCTAAGCAAACTCTACCTCGATCTCATCAGATTCTCCATCGTTGCCATTTTTTGATGGCTCAGGTGGTGGCATTTGAGGTTGTGCCATCTCCATAGCATGGAGGATATATATCCGAGCAGCTAAAAGAGATTTCGAGGCTGAGTCGTATAGTCATGGACTTCAAAAATACCTGACTTTGGCATCGGTGGAAAGTTCATCACCTCGGATCTCGCACCTCTGTGGACCTGGATACCCTTTATGGGATCCCAAAATCTTAAGTCTTCAGAGGAGCTTCTTCTGCATATCGACGATCTCAGCTTTGTCAGGCTTTTTGATCGTGTCTTCTCATCGAAGTTATGCTTTTGTAATCCATTTGAGTTGTTCATTGTTATTCTTTGTAAAAGCAATTAGATCATTGCTCTTATAAAATTTTTTTCTTTATGAAATAAAATGCTTTTGTTTTCTCATATTGTACTTTATTTCTGTTCTGTCTATATTATTAGCTATTCCGATCAAAGAGATCTTGAACCTATGTGGATTTCTTTAATTGAGTAGGTCTGAGATTGTTTTGATCTAAGGAACTCACTGCTAAGTATTCTGAACAAAAAATTTTTTGTTGAGTATCCCAAACAAAAAAATTTAATTTGAAGCAGTTTTGATCTGAGAAACTCGCTGTTAAGTACATCCTGAATAAAAAAATTTAATCCAAAGTGGTTCTGATCTGAGGAACTCACTGTTAAGTACATTCCGAACAAAGAGATTTATTTCGAAGTAGTTCTGATCTAAGAAACTTGTTGTTAAGTATTCCAAATAAAAAAAAATTTGTTGAGTATCCCGAACAAAGGAATTTTATTCGAAGCGATTTCGATCTGAGGAACTCGCTGCTCGAACAAAAAAAATTTTGTTGAGTATCTCGAACAAAAAAATTTAATCTAAACCAATTTCGATCTAAGGAACATGCTGTCAAGTACATCCCAAATAAAGAAATTTAATCTAAAGCAATTTCGATTTGAGAAACTCGCTATTAAGTATCCCGAATAAAAAAAATTTTATTGAGTATCTTGAATAAAGGGATTTAATTCAAAGCGGTTTTGATCTGAGGAACTCGCTGTTAAGTACATCCCGATCAAAGAAATTTAATCCGACTTTATTTTCTAGTTTGATAGCCATGCAAATATTTGTCTGACAAAAAAAATAGTTGAACTTGAAAAGCTACTCATTTATTCATTTCATTGGTAGTATATTCGAAGATTAGCTGAATTTCATGGCCTGGGAAGGAGGGTCCCATTGAGTTGTTTAAGTTGATAAGTCCCTGGTCGCATCACTTCATCACCTGATAGGGCCTTTCCAGTTGAATGAAAGCTTTCCCTTATCGTTGGTGGATAACATTGCTCTCCAAGGATAAGCTATCGGCTCGAAATTTTGGTTATTGATGCAAAATTATTTATATCAATGATGACCTTTTGCCGATATGTGGCTATCCTCACTACTGCTCGTTCTCTGATTTTCGTCGATCAGATAAAGATTTGGCTCTGAGATAAATTAGATTCGTGTCCTCATCATGATCTTTGACTCTGATGAAGGAAAACATCATTCTACTTGGTTAATGGCCTTAGTGCCATGCCCAAGTTGTTTAAAGGGTTCTTTTGCTTGTTGGGTGCCTTTGGAGTGGTTGTTGATAGATTCTAAATGTGGTAAGAGGTTCTGTACATCGATTCTAGTTCGATCTTTATCTAGCTTGAGACCGTTGAAGGATGAATTTTCTGTTGGTACACTTTTAATTTTCGCGTTTCTTATGGGTTGGCCTTTACTAAGTTGAAGCGTCTGTGCTACTCCGCATTGATCTTCACAAGAGTTTTTTAGTCGGGAACCACAACACTATCTTTCCATTGTCTTTGAATCAATACTTTCCGAAAGTTATAGCGATAAATGATTGATTTTCAAATAAAATTCTGGCCTTCGTCTCTGTGATCTGAGCTAAGAGCTCGGCTTCTATCCACTTTGGTTAAAATAGTCATAACCGAGTAGAATTTCCATTTGGCCAGAAGCTCAAGGAAATGGGCCTTAAACTAATGTCCAATCCCACTGGGTGAAGGCCCAGGAGGATTCAATGGAGTTTAAGGGAGATGCGGACTGAGCTTCGAATCGATCATTGCATTGATTGTGTTACATCTTCGAAACAGAAATTCTGGCCTAACCTGTTGCTCTGTGGGCTAGTAACATCCTTGTTGAAGAATTTGTAAGATAAGGATCGACCTCGAGATTATTTTCCGTTAGTCCCTTATGAACCTTCCGTATATGCGTTAATCGACCTCCGTAGGATGCAACACCTTTAAAAGTGGCAAAGAAGAAAGACGCTTGTATAGGTGTTGTTCGAGCAATATTAACTCTAGCACTTGATTTTTGATCTTTTCAAGTTCTTTCGGTCTGGCGGCTTTCTCTCTTATCTTACAGTATTTTATGATGGGGTCATCTAGACTGGGCCTCTTCATTGATTTGCAGAATTTATTGGGGCTCTTCTTTAAACTCAGTTTTCAAGAACTTTGAAGTAGAGTGTTTCTCTTCCACAATCGACGGGCGCAAAGATGCAAAGCTTTGATTAAAGTGTCCCATCTAAGTTTGTATCCGAACGAATCTATTGGAATTCAAATATTTGAGTCATAAGGTTAAATCTTTTATTTTTTGGAGGTATTTCTTCATATTTTTCTCTTGAGCTTCGTATTTTTTTTTATTTTGCCCACCACAGAGCTGAGAACATCATGTTACATTTTTATGGCATGTGGGCTTCGATTGCGATGAGCAATATTTCAATCAACGATCAGAGCTTCAATATTCCACTTTATTAGTTGATTAGGCTGAAAATTCTGAATGAATAGTGTATGTACCACATCCCCACGTGGACTAAAGAATAATTCAGCGGTCATCCTGTTGAGTTGAGGAGTCATCAATGTGAAGTTATCATGTTTCCTTCGTATCTCCCTGATCGACTTGGCATCTTCTTGCTTTGTGGCTTGGAAGGTCTCATAATTAATTGTCGGGTTTCTTCTAGGGGCTTTCTCGCCCGATATTGTTTACATCTGAGACAAAGGTGCCAAAATTTGTATCCTTAATGGATGTGGCCTTGGCCGTAGTGAATATCCACTCTAAGGTCTCCAAAACCCATGCTATTTCTATTCGTTGAAGAATTCGGCTGATACAGTTCGATCTAAAGGCTGGTCCATGAGCATTTATTTATGTATGAACTTTGAAAATAGGAATAAGTTTTCTTACAGCAATTAATTCGAGCATGAAGATATCTTTTTTAATTTTGTATTCGGGTCTCCGCACTATGGAGAGACCTTGCTGATGTAGTATATAGGCTTCTAGACTCATCCTCTTTCTCGAATAAGGATCGTGACGCTGATTGCCTGTGGGCGATATAGTAGGTAGTCGATATAGCTCCTCACCCAGCAATGGTTTGGTAGTAGAGGCGGAGAATGAGATATTTTTTAGCTCCCGAGGCTCCTGATTCACTCTGGGGTCCATTGAAAAATCCATTCAATCGCTTGAGTGTTTGAATGAACGAGCATCTCAACTGACCCTAAAATCAAATGGTTAAAGATGGCAATTTTTTCAATGAAGCTGGTACCTTCTTTTTATAGTCCTTTGGGGGTGACATTTTCAGGATCGCCTTTAATCTTCTCTGGATTCATTTGATTTCTCTATGAAATAATCATGGAAACCGAGGAATTTACGACATGACTGTTCGAAAGCACACTTCAATGGGATCATTTTATTTTCGGTAATCGCAAAGTGTGTGTCGAAATATATTCGCATGAGCGTCATAATGTGATTAGGTATCGATCGGCTTTTCACCAGTAATCGGACATAGCCTTCATATTCTTACTATCTCTGATCTTTGAATGATCTATTTGATCTACCTTTTGATATGTGTGTTGTTAGATGATATGTGCCTCTAGGAAGCCAGAATTGGCTGACACTTGTAATACACTTCTAAGGGCAAAATTATAATTTTGACTATAATGAATAAAATGGGTTATTTTCTATCACATATGTGTATTTAGTGTCTGTGATACATCCTTTGAGTTAATGATAATGATAATTCATATTTTCAAGAGTTGAAAATTTAAGACATGAATAATCATTATTAACTCATAAAATGCTCCCGACCATAGGATCATCACGAGGATGGTGATTGATCCGGAAGGTTGGTGTACTATCACTTCTCTTTAGTAGATGAGTCTTGAGTCTACGGTGTGGAGACACCGGAGCAAGAGTACAGGTACTCGTTAGAGAATGAGGGCACTGAGCGTGACCACCTCGAGTAGTTATTAGGGAAGTCTACCTTCTCGTCAATGACTGACTCGATGCTGCAGTAGTGTGTCTAGTTCTTTGACCTGAGGTGCATCGGCAGTTCACCTTGAGGGTGTTATAGTTTGACTACACCATTACTCGATCTCCTAGCCATATGGAATCCCTGAGGTGTATGTTGGCTATAACATGTTCATTGTAGGAACTGGATTGCATCAAGATGGAATCTATCTACCTCGGTGGTAGAGGAGCAGCCCTATGATAATCATGAGAATCAAGTCCAGAAGCCCATGGCCATGGTAGAGTGAAATAATAGAAAGAGTTTCTATTTAGATTTTTACATTGGACTCGAATCGAATGATTACATCATATGACAGAGACTAGGGTTTGACGAGTTTACCTTAACCCTAATCTGATCGGAAGCTCAAGATAGAAGAACTTAATCACACAGGTAGCTGCACCAAGAGGTTCGCATTCAGCTCTGATGGGTTGCCACCATATACTGCTAGGTGTCACTGGTGGATTTTGGGAGCAATTAGAATGATTTAGATGATCGATCATTCTAGCTGTTCGAATCAGAAGAGTTCCGATCCATCGAAAGGAGTTTCGATGATGTCGATGATAGAGATCATGACATATCCATTACCATACAGAACTGAACCTAACTGGATCACACAAATAAGAATTTGAATCTGGTGATCATCAATTGAACTGATCTAGTTCAATTGATCTGAATGAGATTCAATTAGGTTCAAGAAATCGTGCTAGCACTCGATTGAACCTAACGTTCTTCTTTTGCTATCATAAATAAGTTGTCCTGATCTGAGCCAAAAAGTTTGTGCTCAATCAGAGGCCTTCATATGGTCTGACTGGAGGTTGTCCAAGTCAGAAAAGGTTGTCTTATTTTGTAAGACATTATCTTGCCATTTTTGGTCACCTGTCATTTCTTGTTCTTTGACTTTGGTCAAAAGTCTACCTTTGACTGGTCAAACGTTGACCATTGATACTTTGACTTTTGACCACATGTCACGCACCTATTGGAGAGCTGGTGGGGCCCTGTCCCCTACCAGAACCTGGCAAGGAGGAGGGCGCACGCCACCCTTGGCGTGTGCCCAAGTTGGAGGCGCCTAGGAGTCCTTGTTGGACAAGGACTCCATCTCCTTTTTGGATTCCAATTAGAGTTCTTCTAAGAACCAACTTTGACTGGTCCTTAGGCATCCTCTAAGGAGGAATCTAGGGAACTCTATTTCCATCCAATCAGATTTTAGATCTGATTTCACAAAGGATTGTGATTGGTTGGGAAGAAGAGGAGTTGGATCACGCTTAGTCTATAAATAAGACCCTACGCCCAACTCACATGAGATGATTGAATCACAATTCCCCATGCCCCTAGGCTACCTCTCCCCTCCTTCTCCATGCCAAACCACCTTCTCCCCTTGCTCTCCACGTCCAAAAGGAGTTTTGGATTTTTGTTGGTGCGATTCAAGCAAGAGAAAGGCGATCAAAAGCTAGAAGGCTGCACTGCTGCAAAGGACGACTGCTGATCTTCAAAAGGAGTTTTGAAGATCCTCCAGATCAGATCCAGATCTAATTTTTGGAGACGTGATAGAAAGAAGAGGATCTCTAGATCCAGTCCGAGTGGATATCGGTAGAGACCAGGCGCTTGCGTGGCTAGATCCAGAACCTTCCGCTGCAAATAGGATCATCAATGGGTAATAGGATTACCCAAATTAGGTAAATTAAATTTGATTTAATTTATTTTTATTTTATTTTATTTATTAAAATAATAAGAATTAGATCTGAAACATCTCAGATCTGATACAGATCAAAGAAAAAAAATTTTGAAATATATCTCTTGATCTGATCAGATCTAAACAAACCTGGACCGAAAAATCATGTTTTTCCTTCAATGTGGCCCTCATATTTTTGAGTTCGAAAGGCATCACCGCCACTTTTCGTTTGCTTTCTTTACCAGAATAGCATTCGCCAACCAGCCTAGGTACATAGCTTCCTGGATGAAACCAGCCTTCATTAGTTTGTCCACCTCCTCGGCAATTATCTTTTAGCGTTCATGGGCAAAGCTTCGCTTCTTCTGCTTTATTGGATGACAGGTCAAGTCCACCTTCAGATAATAAGCCATTATCGATGGGTTGATCCCCGGCATATCAGTGGCTGATCAAGCGAAAAGATCTACGTTTGCCTGCAAAAGATCGATCTGTTGGTGTTTTGTTACCTGATCAAGGCAAGACCCAATTTTCATAGTCCGCTGAGAATTCTCCTTCTTCAGTGGTATATCCTGAGGGTCATTGGATGGTTGAACTCGATTTTCTGTGAGGTCGTCTTGTGCATCCAGCCCTATTGAAAACTTTGGTTGGTTTCCCACAGGATCCTCCATTTGGAGCTTAGCAGTGAAGCACTGTTGGGCGATGGTCTGGTTGCCCCAAATCTTTCCCACACCGCGAGCTGTCAGAAATTTGACCAGGAGGTGATAGCTGGATACGACAGCCCTGAGTTTTCACAAACTTGGTCTTCTGATGATGGCATTATAGGTAGAGAAAAGTTTGACGACAAGAAAGTCTACTTGTATGGTCACCTACTGAGGCGGAGTGCCCACGATTATAGGTAGATTGATCATTCCTTCTGGTGTTATAGTACTATCGAAAAATCCTTGGATCGGCACACTAAATGTAACTAACCGATCAGAAGAAAGTTCGATGAGGAAAAAGACAAAAAAGTATAAAATATCGACTGAGCTTCCATTATCGACAAGTATGCGATGTACATTGAAATCAGAAATATTCAAGAAAACAACCACAGCATCATTGTGCGGTTGTTGTACACCCTCTGCATCCTGCTCAGTGAAAGTTATTTGTTGTTCAGATCCGTCGTCACGTCTGGACTTCTTTGATGCTGTCGTTTTAGATGATCCTTCGATAATCATATGAATTTCTCCGCAAAAAGGTCACTCCTCTACCGCCATGTCTCTTTCCTCCTGCATGGTTATTGGCATTTGTTGCTACGGCTGAGGAGGTGGCTAGTGATCCCTCAGTTGGGACCATCGTGGTGGGGTTCTTCTACGAATGAAGCATTCGAGCCTTCCTTTCCGAATTAACCTTTCAATGGCATCATGAAGGAGGTGGTAGTCTTCGGTGTCGTGATCGTAGTTACGATGATAGAAGCAGAACCTCATAGTATCTCAACATTTCGGGCCAATCCACATCTTTAGAGGTTGGGGGAGTTGGTCTTGGATCTGCATCAAAACTTTTTCTTGGATGGCATTCAAGGGCATATAGTGGACGGTAGGGATCGACGGTTCCGAAAAGAGTTTTCACCTTTATTCTTCCTAGGTGGAGAGTGGGAGCACCATCGGTAGGACTTCCTTTTCAAGGGAAGGCGCTCTTTATTCGACCTCGACTGATCAGCATTGATGGGGGAGACTTTGGCGAAGGCTTCTTCGATATTGGTATACTTTCTCGTCTTCTCCAACATACCATTGAAGTCCTTTGGATAAGACTTCACCAATGACCTCTTTAGGTCATTTCTTTGCAATCCAGCCATAAAAGCAGATATCATGATCAGCTGATCAAGATTGTGGACTTTCAAGATAGCCATGTTGAAATGGCTCAGATAGCTGTGGATCGACTCACCATCCCTCTGATGAATGGTGTATAGATAGTCGAATCACTTCTGCTGCCTGTGGCTGCTAACAAAATGTACCATTAGAGATTGGCTCAGCTCGTTAAAAGAATAAATCAAGCTAGACTTCAGATTTGAGAGTGGCAGAGAACGCCCAGCAGAGAGTAGCATCCGACGCTCCTTGAAAGAGAAAAGCTGTCTTAAAAGTTTTAATGTGATTGACGAGATCAGCAATCCCATCGTAGGTCTCAAGCTGAGGCAGCTTAAATCCAGGGGGCGATAATTTCTGTAGGATCCTCTCGTCGAATGGAGGCTTGCCGCTAAGACCGTCAAAAGGTCGAGAAGAGGAGGCCTTATTCAGAGCTTTGAGTTTCTTGTCAAACTTTCGAAGCTTTCTTTCAATCATCAAGTCCTAGTCGGTGAGGGCCTCGGACTGCTGGGGAGAACGATGGCCGAAAGTAGAACCGTTCCCTGATTGTAGGCTAAGAGATTGTGGACGGGGTCGCCCCCATCCAAGACTTTGTGGAGGTGACAGTGTAGGTGTGACTTGCTGAAAGAATGACGGTGATTGGATCGGCACTGCTACTGGTGGCGCAAGTGGGACCACCAGAGGCATTGATTGCATTATTGAGGGTGGAGTAGGAGCAATCAAATTTGGCTGCGGCGCCATTGAGGAAGGCATGATCACTGTTTGGACCACTTGGACAGCGGTTGCTAGGGAGTGGATTTGCTAAAGAAGTAAGTTGAATTGGTCCATGGTGATATGGGCCGACTGGATGGGTGGAGAGACTTCTACCGCAGGGGGCTGAATGTGATCATCAACCATCAGGTCCGGTTGCTATTAGGTGGTGGCCTCAGCGACGTCGTTGAGACGGGACGAGGCCTTTTTCATAGCCATTGTTATTTACTGTGGATTGATTTTATCTTTAAAGATCAGACGATCAGCTTTTCACAGAAATTATGGTAGACTAAAAGTTTAGCCCATCCTTCCTCTAGCACCAATCTGTTACTGCTGAAAATCGTCGGCTTCAAAATTGGAGGAATGGCTCCGCGCAGACGAGCTTGAGAACCTGCAAAACAAAATTTGGATCAGAGAATTTTGTCTCCGACGAGGATCCTCTGACGCTCTAGTCAGAAACAAGCAGGAGCTAATTTCTTTTGAGAGGGGTTTCTTGCTTACCTGAGTCCTCGAGGTTCGTGGTATTTGTGGAGAAGTTTTTACATGATAGTTAAGCCATTTTGTTGATTTCGTGCCGCTAATCTCATCGTGGCAAGATTTCTGAAAACCTTTCGAACGGAATGATAGTTGCTAGTGTGATTAGGATTCCTAATTTATTGTTGATGGTTTTGGATGAGTAGGTAACAACCTGCTTACAATCTGATTACAGTTGTATTGCGGTCAATCCACGAGGACTTTCTTTATCCGAGGTGATTTAAAGATGATAGGTGCCAGCCGGAATATTTTCATAAATATTGGGTCAGGTCGATCCTCCGGCATTAGTCATCTGTTTAGAGGATATTATAATAATATCCTGATCTACAAGCGCTCGTTAGGATAAACTGAGTTAAGATGCCTCTGGAATATATCAGTCGATCTGAAGCATTTTATTACCACCGTAATACAAACCTTAATTTTATATGTTAATGTCATATTCTCTGAATTACATGTGAAATATTCTGGTTATTATGTACAGATCTGTTGTCTCACCCTTAATATCTTGGTCATGTTTTCGGAATCATATATTACTAGTTATTGTAGTCTTGTCAGCAAAGTTACATTCCTCTTGTCTCACCATCTTCCTGGTCGAACCAGCTAACATGCCATGGGAATGCCACTGATATCACGCCACCTCCCTCTAAGACCCAACTTTCCATTGGTCATTTGATTCACACTGGCTCTTGATGAGTGTGTGATACCAAGCTTTCCTTCTTCTCCATGAGAAGGAATCCAAGCAAAAGGAAGCAAAGGTGAAGCTAAAGCAGAGATGGAAGCATCTTTACAAAGCTCTATGAACCTTTCATGATAACATATAAATATAAATCTCTCCTCTTTTACTTTATTCACATTCCCACACGAAAGAGTTCTTTACATTGAAAACATAAATAACTCCTAGCATCAGTCCTCATCCTCATTCCCTCTATCATTCAGTTATCAAGCCTGTAACAATGGGAAGGCCAGGAGGTGTGATCATCTGCCTTTTGATTTTGAGCATGGATATAGTTGCTGGTATACTCGGAATCGAAGCTGAGATAGCTCAAAACAAGGCACTTCTCCTTCCTCTTCTTCCTCTTTTTTGTGATATAATTGATAAATTTTAGGACTGTAGAAAATCTTAAAGCAGCCCATGATAAGAACAATTAAATGATAAGAATTCATAATTCTGTCCTTTGATGAAACTGTCTTCAATCATAATGTTATTCGTGTTTCGTTGCAGGGGAAGTACCTGAGGGTGTTCATCCTTGAGTGCAAAGAGCCAGTCCGTCAGGCTTACAAGCTTGGACTTGCAGCAGCCGTGCTCCTGGCATCAGCTCATGCCATTGCAAATGTGCTTGGTGGATGCAAGTGTATCTGCTCTAGGGATGAGTTTGTCAGGTCTTCTGCTAACAAGCAAATGGCTGCAGGAACCCTGATTCTCTCATGGTAATTTTTATTTTTCAAGCTTCTCTTTTTTCAGAAGATCCTAGCTTTAATATTACGAGC
Source organism: Cocos nucifera (assembly GCA_006176705.1). Lineage (NCBI taxonomy): Eukaryota > Viridiplantae > Streptophyta > Magnoliopsida > Arecales > Arecaceae > Cocos > Cocos nucifera. Next base: position 593,509 of record QRFJ01000731.1, on the reverse strand, counting down.
GTTAATTTCTTGACAGGGAAAACAATTATATTTACCAGCATGAACAAAAAGTTTCATTCTAATTAATTTCGAAGGGAGAGGAGGGTTGGGGGGTCGGGGGAGGAAAGATCTCTCTTCGCCTAGGTAATATATATAAACGTTACTGCATAAGTTAATATTGAACCCACTCATAATTGATGTACATAGCTAATACATGGGTGAGACGGGTTAAATACAGCTTAGACATTGGGGCTAATTAGATCTTCCCCACTAAATATTATTGTACTGATCTCGGAAGTGCTAGACTGTGTGTGTGTGTGTGTGTGTGTGTGATGAAAAGGGAGGCATAGCCACCCAACTTTATTACAAATTAAAACAAGTCTATGATCCAAGAGAGAGACACAGAAGATTTAGATGCGATTCTGAGTTGTAGGTAGCCTACGTCAACAAACTCTCTAGAATACCGCGTTGACTGAAGGAGGGCCTTCCTTGATCAAATTCCAGAGATAGGTGGCGGACAGAATCCCCTTTTGTGGGGACAAGAGGGGCCAAGCATCGAAGGAGGAGGTGCCTCTCGATAGCAGTCAACGCTGGTGCTGCCTTATTCTGGAATACTCTAGCATGCCACTTCTTCCAGCATGCCCAGAGGATACTAGCTGCTAGCATATCGAATCCAGGCCTCAAGAGTTTAGGTATTTCCTTCTTCCAATCAACCCAGAAGTTCCTGACTCCAGATGCATAGGAGTAATCCCCAACAAACCAAGCAACGTAGACTAGATACTTTTAGAGAAGAGGCAGTTGATTAGTGTCACGCAGCGAATCCAGTACTTAGATCGGCATGTGATGCCACATATTTTGTAGGACAAAATTTTAAAAAATATGCAAGGCCTCCTAACTATTCGGTCTTAAATCCAATACGCTCTTTTGGAATCTGAAAAATAAAAACAGAAAAGAAGGTGAGTTTTACGATCAAATAAATTTATCAATCATCAAGCATAATTAATTTTCAAATATAACAAATAAGCAATAATATATATCAAAATAATTTTTATTTTAAAAATTTGCCATGCTTATTAGTAAAATTCAAAAATCCTCTCTTAATCTTCGATGACCACGGCCACAATCAATCCCATGATAAGGTCCAGAAGAGACTAGTCCCTGAACGAAAAATATCCGATCCATCAGCTTGCTACCAGTGATTAGTTCTACTAGCTATGTCCAGAAGGAAAACTAGTTCTGATTCACACGGCCATGATTTGCCCTGTGACAAAGTAAGGAGATTAGTCCTGAATGAAGAACACTTGATCTAAGGCATGCTACAAGTGATCAGCCTTACTGGTTAAGTCCAGAAGGACTAACTCTGCCAATGATCAGCCCCGACTGGTTAGGCCCAGAAGAAACATATTTCTGACGTGTAGCCAACGATCGATCCCATTGGCTAGACCTAGATCATAGTCTAACTAGAGAATTTTTCTTATACTTTTATCACAACCATTTTTTCATAAATAAAATTATTTATCTTATAACAGTGTCAACATAATTTTCACATATTCCAAAATAGCAATAAAAAAATTTAATTTATTTAAAAATTTTATATATTGATGAAAATACTTAATTTTTATTTAACAGATCATACCACATAATGCAAAGAAATTATTTATTTTCTAAAATTATATCATGCAATTACGATATCATGCTTGATTCGATTTTCTAAATCACTTTTTATAAGTAATTTATCTAATTTTAAACTTCAATAATTTTTAAATATTTAACATATAAAATTTAATTTTAAAATATATAAATATATATAAAAATAAATCTAGAGATAAGAGAAAACTTACTTGTTGATTAGATGATCTTCTCAAACTGATCTGTAGATCTGATGCTCTTTCAGCATCGAAAGTTCTAACATATTAAATAATTTTTAATTAATTTTTAATTTTAAATTAAAATAACTAAAAAATCTTTAAGTCTAATCGGATCCAGTCTAGATTAATTTTTGAATTGGATCAACATGATATGGTTTTGATCTAGATTTAATTAAATTAGATCCAAACCATTTAATTGAACCCAAGTCAATTAAATCACCTTCTCTCTCTTTCTTTCCTTTCTTTTTCCTAATTCTTGTTTTCTTTCTTTTCTTCATTGATTTCTCTCTTTCCTCTATTTTCTCTCAAGATCGGACCCATAGTCTTCTTCTTAGGTGTCACCAAACGGTCGAGCGGTTGGAGAAGGAAAGGGCCAGTGAGGGAAGCGGCATGATGAAGGCCAGAGGTGCGGTCGGCCAAGGACCCCATCGAGAAAGAAAGAAAAATCTATGCTTGGTCGGAATTAAAAAGAAGGAGAAGGAAAAGAAATTATCGGTGATGGTGGCAGCGGCAGTGACAACCAGCAGCCAAGCTCCACTTTCTTCCACCTGAAATCCCATGCCACAGATTAGTTAGAGTTTTAAATTGAGGCTTTAGGGATACTAAAAAAGGATCTAGGGTTCCTCGTAAGGGTATTAGGAAGAGATTTAGAATTTTTTCATGAGGGGAGGGGTTTAGGGTTTTTTTTTTTTTTTTTGATGGAGGAAAGGGAGAAAGCTTTAACCCTTAATATAGAGTCGGATGGGAGGAGTTTCACTCCTCCCCAAGATGGATTCCGACTCCATTTAGGAGTTGGTCGAGAGGAAGGAGAAGACTCCTCACGGGAGTCTTCTTCATTCTTTTTTTTTTTTGTTCTGGTGAAGTCGGCAAGGGATGCCGGCTTCAACTTGAATCGGGTCCAAAGAGAATGGTTCTCACATTCTCTCCCTCTTAAAATAATTTTGTCCTCCAAATTAGCATACTGCAAAGTCAATAAGCTTAGGTGAACCAAATTTCTATCCCATCCTTGACCTCGTACCGCTTGCTGAACAAAAAATTCAAACCTCTTGTCATTGAAACCAAAGTTTCATATCAATTTTAAATGATTTAAATCACTATGTTTCCACTGTGCACTCTGATTTAATCCACTGAATATCTTGAGTTTGTTAAATAACTTTTAAACCAATAAGATCATAATTTGATTAACCTCTTAAATTATAATCTGAAATATAAATTATCCATTAAGATCCTAACCTTATGAATTATTCTTGTCACATTTTTAATGATCATAATCTTATGCTCAAATATCCCTTAACTCACAGTCTTTAGGGATTATAACCTTAAGTTTAAGTACCACTATTCATAATTTCGAGTAATCATAACTTTAAGCTTTAATATCAGTTAAGCTGTAGTTTCTAATATCCTTAAACTTAAGCTCTGATACCACTCTATCATGCACCAAATTCAGCACTTGGATTGGCACGTGATGCCACACACTTTTTAGGATAAAATTCTAAAGAATATGCAAGGCCTCCTCACTATTCAATCCCAAGTCCAATACACTCTTTTGGAATCTGAAAAATAAAAACAGAAAAGAAGGTAAGTTTTATGGCTCAATAAGTTTACCAATTATCTGAAGGATCAAGCATAATTAATTTTTAAATATAATAATTAAGCAATAATATATATTAAGATAATTTTTATTTCAAAAACATGCCATGCCCATTAGTAAAATTCAAAAATTCTCTCTTAGTTTTTGATGACTACGGCCATGATCAGTTCCGTGATAAGATCCAAAAGAAACTAGTTTTTGAATGAAGAAAACTCGATCCATCAACATGCTACCAGTGATCAGCCCCACTGGCTAGACTCAGAAAAAAAAACCAGCTCTGATTCACATGGCCACGATTTGCCCCATAATAAGGCAAAGAGATTAGTCCTGAACGAAGAACATCCGATCCAACGACATACTATAAGTGATCAGCCCCATTGGCTAGGCCTAAAAGAACTAACTCTACCAGTGATTAGCCTCGACTGGCTAGGCCCAAAAGAAATATATTTCTAACGTATGGTCAATGATCAGTCCCGTTGGTTAGACCCAGATCATAATCTAACTAGAGAATTTTTCTCATGCTTTTATCATAACCAATTTTTCATAAATAAAATTATTTATCTTATAACAATATCAACATAATTTTCACACATTCCAAAATAGTAATAAAAAAAATTAATTCTTATTTAAAAATTTCATGCATTGATGAAAATACTTAATTTTTATTTAATAGATCATACCACATAATGTAAAAAATTATTTATTTTCTAAAACTACATCATTCAATTGTGATATTATACTTTATTCGATTTTCTAAATCACTTTTCATAAATAATTTATCTAATTTTAAATTTTAATAATTTTTAAATATTTAACATACAAAATTTAATTTTTAAATATATAAATATATATAAAAATAAATTCAGAGATAAGAGAAAATTTACTTGTTGATCAGATAATCTTCTCAAACTGATCTTTAGATTTGATGCTCTTCTGACGTCGAAAGCTCTAACATATTAAATAATTTTTAATTTTAAATTAAAATAATAAGAAAGTTTTTAAATCTAATCCGGATCCAGTCTAGATTAATTTTTGAATTGGATCCATATGATACGATTTTGATCTAGATTTAATTAAATTAGGTCCAAACCATTTAACTAAATTCAAGTCGATTAAATCACCTTCTCTCTCTCTTTCTCTCTTCTTTTCTTTCTCTCAATTCTTTTTTTTCTTTCTTTTCTTCGTTGATTTCTCTCTTTCCTCTATTTTCTCTCAAAATCGGATCCACGATCTTCTTCTTAGGTGTCACCAAGTGGCCGAGCAATCGGAGAAGGAAAAGGCCGGCGGGGGAAGCAGCGCGATGAAGGTCGAAGGTGCAATTTGCCAAGGACCCCACCGAGAAAGAAAAAAAATTATGCTTGATCGGAATTAAAAAGAAGAGGAAGGAAAAGGAATTACTAGTGATGGTGGCGGCGATGGCGACGGCGACAAATGGTGGCCAAGCTCCACTCTCTTCCACCTGAAATCCTATGCCATAGGTTAATTAGAGTTTTAAATTGAGGCTTTAGGGCTACTAAGAAAGGATCTAGAGTTCTTCGTGAGGATATTAGAAAAGAATTTAGGATTTTTTTCGTGAGGGGAGGGGTTCAGAATTTTAATTTTTTTTTTTTTGTTTTTTTTGGATGGGGGAGAGGGAGAAAGCTTTGACCCTTAATATAGAGCTGGATGGGGGAGAGGGAGAAAGCTTTGACCCTTAATATAGAGCTGGATGGGAGGAGTTTCGCTTCTCTCCGAGGTGGATTCCGACTCTGTTTAGAAGTTGATCGGAAGGAAGGAGAAGACTCCTTACGGGAGTCTTTTTTATTTATTATTTTTTTCAATTCCGATGAAGTCGGCAAAGGATGCCGGCTTCAACTTGAATCAGATCCAAAGGGACTGGTTCTCACAATTAGGGAATGATTGATAGTTGCAGAAGGATTATCACAAAATGCACGGCCAAGACTGGACCGAGGTTGGCTCTTGTATTGAGCTTGTTTTCAAAAGTCACATAGAGAAAGCACTTTAATCTTGATTTCCCACGGTGGTAGCGAAGGGGCATCTCAAGCCTGTGTTGTTAATGAATCTGTATAGAGATAGATGCCTTGTGTTGAAGGTGTGCCAGGATATTGTTCCCTCCATATATGATCTTATCTGTGCTGTTGGAGACCCTAAGCCCCTTAAGAAGCTGAGATAGAGAACTAAACTCTATGGCTGCTGCCTGATTGTCTATAAGAGCTATAATTTTGACAGACCATTTCCTTGTTCTGAAATTCCACTGCAATGCAACTGAAACATTTTTCTTCATGCAGAAGTTATAGACATGGGGGAAAGAATGCACAGAGGATTTTTACCATCTGAATTTAAATTTGGATTTCAGCTTTGCTTAATTTTGTGATCATTTTTACTGACCCTACAAGCTCATCACTTTGAGTCAGGATCGTCGTCATTGTTGGATTCGCAATGTTGATCATAGGAGCGATGGCGAACTCCAAGTCAAGAGTTTCTTGCAGCCTTGCTCATCGCCATTTCCTTTCAATTGGGGGGATCTTGTGCTTCGTTCATGGACTATTTTGTGTAGCTTATTATGTGTCTGCTGACGCAACCAGGCGAGAATAGGAAAAAGATGTACGGGAACAATGGATCTCATTGCGACCCATCCTTGAACACCTGCTGTCCAACATCGAAGAGAAACTGTTAGTGCAGTTAAGTAGACTGGATCTCTAGCGTGTTTTGTTTCAACATGTAAATTTTTTAATGAAACAAGAAGATAGGCCAACTCAGAAAGGAAAAGAAAAACAATTCTCTCATATAGTACTAGGATTTGTTCGCTCACACGTTCCAAATATCTTTTTGGACACTACGGTAAGGATATTTTATGTATGAGCTTCTGTTGCATCGTCTTGGTTTGGACCCTTCCTGTTCTCATTTTTTTAATCTCTTTGCTTCCTCCATTTTCACTCAAAAAAGAAGTACGGGTAAGATGTATCTCTTAGAATTTGGTTTTGGCTAGCTGAAACTGATTTCCGAGAAGAACAATGAAGTCACAATCCATCATTATAAAAAGATATGATAATTATTTGGATCAAACACCGGAGAAACACGTGATAAAGTTTAAATCTAAAATTTCCTCTATATAGATAAAGTGCGAGCAGCACAATTTTTTTTTTTTTTCTGGAATAGTTTGGTTGAGGATAATCTAACATGAAAAAATAATTTTTATGTTAGATTATCATGTTTGGTATAAAAAAATAGAAGAAAGAGATGGTAAAAAAATTGATGAGTCCCATGCTTATTTTTCAGAAAGAGAAAGTAAAATAAATATCATATGGAGGTTGGTATTTGGCAAATTCAGGAGCGATGATAATTTATATTTGATAAAAATATTCTTAATAAAGCTGCATATATAATTCTTGATTTTATTCTAATATCCTTCAAAATTTATTTAATAAAAAGCTTTTGTAAAAAAAAATTAAGATGAGGATGGTATTATACAAAAATTTATATGATTATAGTCATCATATAAAAGCTAATTGAAGACGATAATACTATTTTAGTATTAAAAAATTATTCTATATTGAAGAGTATATTTATAAATTTTACCATATTTCCATATAGAATTACCTCCAACCAAATGTAATCCTATTCTGATATTATTTTTTGAAGTAATTTCTCCACCAACCAAACATAGTAAAAAATATTTTTCTCCACAATCATTTTTAGATAAATAATTTTTATAAATTATCGTATTATCTCGTAATCTGATATATTCCAACCAAACGAACCTTTTATGTCTTTCTTACAATTTTTTCTTCCTTACCTTCGTATAGGTCGAAATTTCTATTTCATGGGCAAATGCAAGCATGTCAGCATGTCCATCCATTCATTTTTTGTCTTACGCCGCTATTCCGCGTACTCGTTATTTGATATTTGATGATGGCTCGCATGAGATTTTTTTTTTTTTAAAACAGAAAAAAAGTTGATCCATCCATATCCGTCTGTTCTCTTTAGCATCGAACAGTACACATCTGCTTTCATGTTTTTCAATTACTTTTTTTTTTAAAAAAAAAAATTTGATGTAAGAGACCAATATTATTAGGCTAAATAGAGATGATTGCAAATGTGTTCAAAGGGAGCTTCATGAACTCCATTCAAGGGGGACACGTATTCAAAGTAGCAGTGCAGAGATTCAATAATTCTTCATCATTCCAATGGATGTCGCTACTCCATCCCCATGTTCAAAGATGTATTAAGCTGTCCTTGCCATGTTCACGACCATGTGAGCAAGATGCCATGGAAGTTGCGTCCGCAGGTACTTCCTGTTCAACTCCTTCCATAGGTAGCTGAACAAGCTCGCTCCTTATGTATTTTTTTTTTATTGAGGTCTCCTCAGTTTCCCCTGTTTCATTCATTAGCACTGAACCGATTTGAGTGCGTCTCCTCTCTACACATCACCCTTCAAAAATTAACATAAAATTAGCATCTTATGATTACCTTGTAAACAAAAGACGTGGGAATTAAAACAAGAGACTGATACAACACTGGTATTGCACAAATAGGTCATGAAGTCCTCTTCTCTATATCAATATTATATATTTTTAAATGATGTAAAGCAAAGTTAATAGTCGAAGAAATCTATTTTGAAAGCAGCCTAAAGAAATTCCGTCCTCAAAGTTCGCAGTGTTGAACTGGGCCGCAGGATCCTTGTATAAAATTACCTTGTAATTCTCTATTGCTAAACCTCCTGTATGTGTCCTGCACGTAGGTGAAGATATTCTATTGTTCCACCATCTTTTTCCTATCACCTGTATTTAAATCATCTAACTCTATTTTGTAAAATATTTCAGTTTGATAATCAACATGGGGGAGTACCTTACTCCATCTTATCCTTCAAAAAAACTAGCTTGGCAAATTTATTGGATATTAGATACAATTTATTTGGGTTCAAATCCCACTCTCATCTCGATCTCAAGAAAGTCCTAGTTCTTGGAATATAGGATAATCTAGTTATTCACGTATTATTATGTTTGGTATGGTTGATTATTTTAGAATACAAATTTTTATAAGTCATTTTTGTGCTGCCGGTAATAAAAGTTGCGATAGCAGGAAGAGTGGAGCAGTAACAATAAAGATAATGGTGGCAACAATAGCGATAATAACGAAGGAAGATGATGGTGGTGGATAGCCGTTAACAAATTTAAAATAAAATTTATTTTTTTAAAAAAAATAAAAATTATATTAATTTTCAAAAATTATTTTTCTAAATAGGCTATTTTTTAGTTTTTTTATGTTAATTTTAAAAATTGAAAATAGAAACTGTAATGCTACACAAAGAGCCTTAAATTAATGCATATGTCTGCAAACTATGGAATATCATGGAGTGGATTCATATCTTTTTGTTTTATTAAAATAATTATTATAATATATTTTTTAAATTAATAATAAAAAATATTAATTTTTTTTCCTCTCCTGTCTAAATTTTTTCTTTCTTTCTTTTCGTTTTTATCATTTTCTTTTCCTTTCTTCCGCTGCACCCTCGTCTCGTCCGGCACACCCTCCGCCGCCCTCTCCTCCCCTCCCCTCTCCTCCTCCGGTGCCACCCCATCATCGTCCATGCAGCCCCACCCCATTGTCATCCGCACCGCACCTTGCATGATCGCCTCTGCACCCTTCGGAGCTCGGTGCCACCGTCGTCCCCCATCCCCTTTGCCGACCTCGCTCCACCAAGTCTGCATCACACCCATCCCACCGCCGTCCGCACCACACCCGCACGACCACCACACCCCTCCCCTGGTCCCGCCCCACCACCATCCACACGATCCTGCCACACCGCCCTCCGCGCTCTCTGCGGCCCCATCCTATCGCATCCCCTCCCTTCCCTCCCATTGCTCTCTCAGTGGAAAAAAAAATGCATAGAAAAAAAAAAGAAATAGCATGTTGAGTATGCAATTTCTCTTGAAATCGCATCCTCAATGTATAATTTTTTTTTAATTTTATTTTTTTAAAATATCATGTCATCTTAAAATTGTATGTTGAACATGCGACTTCAAGTCCGATTTCACCGCATCACCTCCACCTCACCATAACTAGAATAATTTTAAAAATAAATTTTAAAAAATAATATTTTTAAAAATAAATATTAAAAAAAATATATTTAAAAAAAAATGCCCTTCATCCTGTGCCGTGGTTTTTCATGCACGAGCGCGTACTGAAAGGGAGGAGGACAAGCACGCTGGTCTCGCTTCCTCATGGTTATGTACATATAAACTACCATGAACAACTCCAGCATGGCACATGAGTCCTTTTTAATCTTGCCCAACATAAATCTAAAAGTCCAGAAGTCCATTATACAGTCCGTCATCTCCCATTTTTTCAGTTCAAATATAATCTCTAATGCCGTTTGCTGAACATAAATCAGACAGTTCATAGATTATATCCATCCTAAATCAACTTTTTGTTGATTTTAGGATAAGTTAATCTATAATAGCGTAATGCATGTGCGAAGCATCTCAAAAGTATATAATTTCTTTTACATCACATCCAAACCAACCCCCCAGGATCGACTTTTGGTTGTTTCTAGGATTGAGAATATCCGAACTATTTGGATTTTGGTCCAGACATATTTTAAAGATAAGTAGCATTAAAGCCAATCCCTCAATATTAGGCGTTCAAGTGAATGGTGTTGATTAATATTCTTCTTTTTCTTAAAAACATTTTAATAGGCAACTTTGTTGACATGCTTCAAGATCTAGACTTGCAATAGATATGGTGCTTGTAGAGGACGAAAGAAGGATCGAAACATAGCAACTCTCTAAAAGGGCAATGCGTGTTCCAGATGTGCAGACATACCACCAAGTACACTATATCAATGAAAGATTCGCGTGGATATATTTATTTTCATAAATTTTAATTAAAAATATAATCACTCAAATGCTAAAAATGTCCCGCATATAACGCTTTGGACTGGGCCTTCCAATTTGTCCACTTTGTTTAATGTCATTCCCGGCCAGCAAATGGGCCGAGAACACATTAGGTTGAGCATGTCTATATTAATTTTTATTTGATTTAATAAATACAGATGCAAATATAAATATTAATTAGATGAAAAAATTTATATCTATTTTTATTTTAAATAAATACATATTACTTCAGAAAGGAGCGAAGATTTTGTGCTGAAGAGCTGGTTGAGTTGGGTTGATCCAGATCATCGGAGAATCTGCAAGAAAAATTTAAGAATCGGTGGAATATCATCTGGTTTAGGATCCTTCGATGCTTAAATCAATTGAAGCCTTGAGAACAGATAGTGAAAAATAGGAATTCAGAAGATAGAATAAAAGAATTTTGGAGGGATCTCGATCTTCCTTCAGTGGAAAAGTCGAGAATGGATTTCAACAGAGTTTTGATTCCATGAATCTCAAGCATCAGCTTTCTTTGGAGGAGTATCCTAGCCTTATATTTACAGAGGAGATTACTTAAGCCTTAGGAAGAGTTTGTTAGACCGTTAGTTTGTCATGACCAGCTGAATTATAGCTGTTGTCCATTTTGCCTTAGTGGCAATTATAGCATAGCTAGAGGGTCGCAATTAGGCGGAAGTGTAATTGGCACTTAGCTGACTTTTGAAAAATATTGAGATCAGTAAATCACCGATATGAATTTATAACGAGATCGATATTTTACTGATCTCGAGGAACTTGAGTTGTGGACCCTGAGTACAATAATTATCTATATCGATAGAAACTTGATGTTCTATTGATCTCGAGCTATCTCCTGCTTTTAGGCTTAAAGAATGCTGATCTGATCCTGACTTATCAGGAGATCAGCTAAATACCAATCTAGAGGACGTGGCCTTCAAACTGGGGATGGTAGTTTACCATTTTAGTTTTACTAGAATTGGCATATTATCGATCTGATCTCGATTACTTAACTGATTCTTGTCACTGTTAAGATATAGCCATCTAGTACCAAAAATTATCGTTTCCATATTATTTGATATGGTGGTCTCTGGTGTCACGTATCTGATGAGAATTATCCGTATCAATACATATAAATTAAATATCTAAAATATAAATATAAATAGAGATATAAATTGGATGATTAAAATGATCATAGAACTAAAGATATTATTAAATAAATAATAAATCAAATTAATATATATTAATATAATTATTTATTTTTTTATAAATATTATATAATATTAAATAGATTATAAATAGAATCAAATATTTAGATATAAATTGAATAATTATGTATCCATATTTTTATATATATTTTTAATGAATATAGATACTGATGAATTTTAATCGGATGCCTAAACATCTATGTATAGGCTAATGGATTCAAATACAAAAATAAATCCAGGATGGGTATTAGCTGATCTTTTTCCTCTCCAACAGCAACCCATATCATTCCCGGTCCAATTAGCCCGATCGATCACTCTCCATCACCTCCGGAAATCTCGTATCCCTTATCAAGATACTGATATATTAATCACGAAATCAAAACCGTCCATTTGAACAAGGGACGGTAAGATGAATGAAGCCCCTCCAAACCGACTCCGCCGCGTCGCCGCCTCCAGGTCCTCGTGGCTCCGCGAAGACCCTCCTGGATCGCGATCCAGCCGTCCACTTGCTTGTCTATCTGACGGCCCACATCGCGATCCGTGTGCTCTCACGTGATTGGCCTCGCTCTTCACCAGTGCACTATATATTGGGCTGTTCGAAACGTCCAAACTAATCACAGCTCCTCTGCACGCCACCCTTCTCTTGGTCTCGGGGTCACGGGTTCTTTCTAGGGGCAATGGCGGGCAGAGGTAAGACGCTATCGTCGGGGTCGAAGAAAGCCACGTCGAGGAGCAGCAAGGCCGGGCTCCAGTTCCCCGTTGGCCGTATTGCCCGCTTCCTCAAGTCCGGCAAATATGCGGAGCGCGTCGGCGCCGGCGCCCCGGTCTACCTTGCCGCCGTCCTCGAGTACCTTGCCGCCGAGGTTGGTTCTTCTCCTTTCTTTTGCTCTCTGCTCCTTGAGTTTTTGAGTTGCTGCCTTTCTAGAATACGGTTTTGTTCTGGTTGGCGTTTGGGAATTTTCTTTTGTTTGAAATCTTTTGGTTGTGATTACTCTCTTTGTTTGTTTCGGAATTTTAGGGTAATTTACTGAAATTTGCCCAAGGAACCATAGTTATTTATAGGTTTTTATTCGAGAGATAGTTCTTTATATTATTGTTTAGCTTTTCTTCACAGATGCCCTTTTCTGCCCTTCAGCTCCTCTCTTAATCTTCGAAATTGCCATTGTGAAGCGGTAATCGGATTCGGGGTAAATAAGTTACCTAGTTATACCTTTTTTTTAATTGGAGGTATCTAAATTCCAAAACTTTCGAATTAAATCGTTGATATTTGAATTTATCAAGTTCGTGATTGCCCCTCTTTGAATTTAGTTTTTTTTTTTTAAAAAAAAAAAAAATTCCTGACCATGTAACTTGTATTCGGGGAAACCGGCTTCGACCACAGTCGGCAATGCCAAATTCGTTTCTTCGCACGTGTCTACGGATAATTTTCTTTAGCGAAGGAATGCTAATATTAGATTTGCTTTGTTTTATTTGTGGGTTCTGGAGCAGGTTCTGGAGTTGGCGGGAAATGCGGCGCGTGACAACAAGAAGACTCGGATCGTGCCGCGGCACATCCAGCTAGCGGTGAGGAACGACGATGAGCTAACCAAGTTGCTGGGTTCCGTCACCATCGCCAGCGGCGGCGTGATGCCCAACATCCACAACCTCCTCCTTCCCAAGAAGTCTTCCTCCGGCAAACCCTCCGCGTCCGACGAGAGCTGAGCTATCGCCGGAGCTCGGCCTCCTCATCTCTCTCTCAATGGGCCCCACGTGCTCTCTCTAACTAAGTGTCTTGTCTCCATGGTTGGTTTAGTTTGGGTTTAGATCGTGGACACGGTTATGATACGTGTTAGTTGCTCATGATTGTGAATATGGCTCTAATGGTTATAGGTTGAACGAATGCCTAGGCGCTCATAGTCCGTTAGGGGCTTGTTTTCTTGTGAATTCCCTTCTATTCTGTCTTCTTTAATGAAAATTTCGAACGCGAGAGATTTACCTGGAAATTTTAAGTCTCGTTCGTTATGGTGCATGGATTCACGACCGGGCCGGGAAAAACTGCCGATTAATTTTAATATTCTTTATGCGTGGAACGATTTGGGTACGGGTATATACTATAGAAAGGTGACATGGACTTGATGATGTTCGTCGTCGTTGCTTGTGTGACGTACTAGCATCGTATCGTAACATGGAACGTAGGCTGAACGTCTTCTTGGCTCCAGTCCAGCTGAATTCTGTCAACATTTGATGGGACCTTGTATTGTAGCGATGGAGGCCATAAAAATCTTTCTTATTTATTTTTGATTGGCATGGAAGAATTTATATGTGAATGCATGATGCAATAGGCAATTTCATATTTTATACAGTAAAATTTCTAAAATAATCATTTCTATGGTAAAAGGTTTTAAACTATTTCGAGCTCGGTCTTATACGTGTTGAGGAGAAAGATGGAACGAAAGAACCCCATGAAAATATGGGGGCGTGTTCACGGGCCGACACGATCGGTTCACAGACCGGAAAAGAAAGCAGTGTCCTTGAAGCAACAGGCCAAACGAGCCTCCGTATGGTGGCATGTGGGCCAGTTAAACCATTTCTTGGCATTGCCTGGGGACCTAAAGCACGGGATTCGATTCTTCTCCCGCTACAATTGCTCAAACCATCGTGCTCTCCCGGACGGGTAGACAGAAGTAAGTAGTCCTAACAATGTCAAATTGAGTAAAAGAATGTGCTGACCAAGTCGATTGGGAACTGCCTCATCCCGAAGACCACGATTATAGGATGCTTGCGAGTGTGAAAATATGCCGGCCAACATTTACTTTCATTTCATGTCTCAATAATGGTCCTATGACCATCTGATTTCTCAGATGGCAACCTCTCTAAAAAAACTATGAGGGCGAGCACCCTTGACCCGCAGGAAAGGTGACCGGATTGAGCCATGTCTTTTCTTCACCAATGGATTGGTTGCATTGCTTAGTATTATCTTTGGACTTATTGGTTGGTTCAGAGCAAGTAGAGGCCTTCGCATTGCATGCACCGGGTGCAATTGGACCGCGTCAAACCCTACGGTGGATGACATACCACGCTCCCCCTTGTATTTCACCCGATTGCATGCTATCCACCGTACATGCTCCGGGATTTGCCCTGGTTCACTTGCACCTAATGCATGCAATAATTTCTCAAAGTAGAGGGAAAAATGTGGCCAATAGAAAAAAAAGAAGAAGAAAATTTTCTTATTTGTTTAAAGTTTTTTTAAAAAAATGTTAGAAAAAAATATTTCATGGGAAGAAAATTCTCATGTTTCGTCAGAAAGGAAAATAAGATATAGATCTTTAGATTTTCTATGGGATAGAAATTAGAGTTTTTTGTTTCAAAAATATTCTTTTAAGCTATCAAAATCATTGGAATGAACATTCTTTCCATCACGCCTCAAACACTTCTCTACTATGATCTACAGTTAAAAAAAATTTTAATTATCATAATTTTTTATTTATAAATAATGATAATATATAACGTAAGATAAGATTTTTTCTTGTATTAAAAGTATTATATATATTTTACATAGGTTTTCTGAATGCTTAAACAACTCAATCAAATATAAATTATTTTTTTAATGATCAATTAAATATATCAAAACTATTTTTTTAGATATTTTATTTTTAAAAATAATATTTTTTAAAAAAATTCTTCTAGTGAAACTAAATAAGTCTTTAATGTGAACTATTTAGGTAGGAAGGAATTCTAAAGCCGTCACTGGATGAATGAGCCATCCTGCACAAATTTGAATTCCGTAAATGATGAATAGGTTTTGCTAGCCTACGTCTGAGGATATGGGAAAAGACGGTGAAAGCATTTATTACCACTGATCCATCTTGTTCGTGGGAACAACATCAATACCAAGTATATGTCTGCCTTCTTTTTATCAGAAACAAAGCTTGTTTTTTTTTTTTTTTTTTTAATTATCTAATAACCTTTAAATTGATCTAAAATTATTTTTTAGTCCATAATTTTTTTAGATGGAGTAAGATCTCTTCGGTAGGCCGTTAAGAAATTATTTTTAGATCCCTATCGCCTACTTAAACTGTCTACTATCTATAAAATGATAGAACTATTCTTGGATGGGCAATAGCCATGGTGGTCATGCGGGATGCACAATAGCGCCGGAGGAAGGTGGTTAGGGGTGCACCAAGGGGAGGAGAGCATGGCCGAGGGTCGGAGGGTGCAAAAGGCGCGACAGGTGGGAGGCCATGGGGGAGGCGAGCGTGGTGCAACGGTGCTGACGGGGTTGGGGGATGCGTTCAGGGGCGCATGGAGGGGAGGGGAGCGAGGCTGGAGGGTGGTGCCAGACATGTGACAGATGGGGGGCTGTAGGGGGAGGGGATTGCAGAGTAGCAGTGCCGGTGTGAGGGGGGTGGGGAAGGCGGTTGTGAGCGCATGGAGGAGAGGGAAGCGTGGCCGAGGGATAGTGCCGGACGTGCGAGGGACCGCGAGAGGAGAGGAGCATGGAGAAACGACGCTGGGTTGGGTGGTGGCGTGCGGGAGAAAGGAGGAAGAAGAAGAAAAAAAATAAAATAAAATAAAAAATAAAAATAAATTATTAAAAATAATATAATTTTTAAAATTTTCTTCATAATAATAATAATAATAGTAGTAGTAGCAGCTGCTGAATCATTAATTTTGATAAAAATAAAAAAAATATAAATATAAATAATAAAACTAATAATAAGTATTAAATAATATATTTTTTAGATTTTTTTATAATAATACTAATAATAATAACCACCGCATCATCAATTTTGATAAAAATATAAAATAATAAAAATAATAAAATATTAAATATTAAATATTAATAATAATAAATATACATCTATATAATAAAAATAATAATAAATATTAAATAATAATAATAACTAATAATAGCCATCGAATCATTAATTTTAATAATAAATAATTTTTATCATTAAAAAATTAAATAAATAGTTAAAAAATTAAAATTGGGTAACCAAATCAAACGATTGCATAACCAGAAAACTATCTCGTATAATCTGAATATAAACCCATATAACTTGAGTACAAATATATGTAATCTGAATATAAACTTATATAATCAATTGTCAAAATTATGTAACCCCATAAATTAAAACTAGATAACCAAATCAAACGATTGCATAACCAAAGAATCATTTGGTATAGCCTGAACATAAATCCATATAAATTGAGTATAAATCCATATAACCTGAATATAAATCTATATAATTAATTATCAAAATTATAAAATTCTAAATTACGTGATCTTAGATTACGTAATTTTGATAATTAGTTATATAAATTTATATTTAAGTTACATAGATTTATACTCAAGTTATATATGGGTTTATGTTAAAATTATACGAGATGGTTCTCTGGTTATGCAATCATTTAATTTGATTACCCATTTTTATTTTTAATTTTTTAAACTATTTATTTAATTTTTTTAATGATAAAAATTATTTATTATCAAAATTGATGATTCGATGGTTATTATTATTATTAGTTATTATTATTATTTAATACTTATTATTATTTTATTAATTTTATTTTTTATATTTTTATCAAAATTGATGATGCGATAGCTATTATTATGAAAAAATTTAAATTTTTTTATTTAATATTTATTATTAGTTTTATTACTTTTATTTATATTTTTATTTTTATCAAAATTAATGATTCAACGACTATTATTATTATTATTATTATTATTATTATTATTATTATTATTATTATTATTATTATTATTATTATTATTATTTAAAAAAAAATATTATTTTTTTAATATTTATTATTATTATTATTTTTATTTTTATTTTTTTTTTCCCTTCATCCTCCTTTCCCCTGCACGCCACCCGCTCCCTCTCCTCCCCTTCGTGCACCCCCGATCACCCCCCACCCCCGCCAGTGCCGCTGCTCCGCAATCCCCTCTCCCGCGCCCCCCCCGCCTGTCGCACGTCCACCACCCTTCGGCCGCGCTCCCCTTCCCTCCGTATGCCCCGACCGCATCCCCCGCCCACCGGTGCTGCTGCTCCGCGCTCCCCTCTCTCGCGGCCCCTTGCCTCCCCTCCCCCACGGCCCCTCACCTGTCGCACCTCCCCGGCACTGCCCCCGGACCCCCAGCCACGCTCCCCTTCCCTCCGCGCACCCCCGATCACCTCCCCCATCCCCCTGCTAGTGCCGTTGCTCCGCAATCCCCTCCCCCGCGGCCCTCCGCCCGTCGTACGTCCGGCACCACCCTTCGGTCGTGCTCCCTCCCCTCCGTGCGCCCCCGATCGCGTCCTCCCGCCCCACCAGCACTACTGCTCCGCGCTCCCCTCCCTCGTGGCCCCTCGCCTCCCCTCCCCCCCGGCCCCTCGCCTATTGCACCTCTGGCACTGCCCCTCGGACCCCCGGCCACGCTCCCCTCCCCTCCATGCGCCCCCCAACCGCCTCCCTCCTGGCGTCGCTGCCCGTCCGCACGGCCGTCATGGCTGCTGCCCATCCAAGAGCATTTTATGAGCAATGGACGGTAGAAATTTAAAAATAATTTTTTAACAGTCCGAACGTCATACTCTATCTAAAAGATATCAGAGACTAAAAAATAATTTCGGATCAATTTGGAACTATTAGATTTTTCTTTTTCTTTTTTTTTTTTTTTTTTTTTTTGTTATCAACACGTTTTTACCATTGCCTGCTTTCCATGCACTAAAATGCTGGTTGAACTTGAATGTGGGATATATGCCTGGAAGGAGTGATGTAATCGGATGACCGCCGAGAAACCGGCATTTGATTGTAGTGGTGCGTGCGAGGAAGATGATTTAACGGTTAGCCTCGTAATGAATCGGTAGACTGCTTCTGTGGACGCTATATCCATCTCCGTCATTGCCAAGGGCATTGTCTCCATCATGGCCAACGCTACTGGCTACGTTTTCAACGGGCGGCCAAGACATTTGAGTAATTAATGCCGACGTAAAACTCTGGATCTTTGATTTGCCTCCAACAAGTTAGTTGATCTTAGTGCAAACTTCCCACTATCACTTGGAAAGCTGCTCATCACACGGGGACATGAAGAAGGTATAATCATTTTTTCAGAAAAAAATATTATAAATATCCTTCACCTTCTCCCTCTTCTATCCTTCTTTCTCTCTTTCAGTTCAAAGAAATTCTAAAAAAAATATGTATATATCATTTATACCAAATTTTGCTTATAAGTTGTTAAGAAAAGCACCTCGAATTCTTCCATAATAAATCTATAACAATGTTCAAGATGATGAATGAAATCCAACGAGCCAAAGAATAGTCCAAACGAAATTCAAATGGAGAAGATACATACAAAAGAAGATCAGAATGGAGTAGCTGGCTTTCGGGCTCATCGGAGGGACCCACCGGTGGTGCAGCTCAAAACCGGCCACATGCGGCGGCGCTGGGCCAATCACGCGCTAGGCTGGCCAGGCGCGTGACCGCGCGCGGAGGGCGCATGTTGGCCGTGCAGGAGCGAGCAGCACAGGCACCCAGCCCATGCAGTGGAGCACTGTCCATCGTGGACCGCTAGCTCACAGGCACCGTGTGGACCCCCTGGCATTTTTCTTTGCATTTAGCATGGTCTACGGTACTATTCTATAGATAGATCGCGATTCGACGGCTCAGACGCAAGCCAATCGCGATCCGACAGTTCAGATGCCATCGAACCCTGATCAGGACTACTGTTGCACAATCTGATAGCCTAGAAGAGAGTCGATCATGATCGGACGATCCAGATCGATCTCGAGTGTGATTATGTTTAGATTTCATACTGAAATACTATTTTTGAGTTTCTGAAGTTTATATAATTTTGATTAACGAATCGTTTATTGCGTTGGATAGCTGGCGACGTTCTGGAGGTCTTGAGAGGCTTCTTGAGAGATTTCAGAGAACTTTTATGAGAATTTTGGAGCTTCTTGTTGAAAGATTCTTATACAAGAGTTGAGTGATAAGTTTCTCTTGTATTGTTTGATTTTCTCTCTCATAGTGGAGCTTTGTATGCCCCATAGAGGCGAGCTCTTGGACTGATCTACGTACTTGATTGCTTTCTTATTTTATTTTTTTCTTTCTTCCTGTCGCAATTTGTCAGTACTAGATTCTTAACAAGTAGTATTAGAGTAGCTGATACCCCAATAGATTGGTATCAGAGTTAGACAGTACTAGAGCGTAGAGTGCAGCAATGGATAGAGATTGAAGAATATGGAGAAGATAAGTGCAATCAAGATGGAGATCAACAGATTTGATGGAAAGGATAATTTTTTCTTATGGCAAGTAAGGGTAAAGGATGTCCTCATCCAATATGGGTTAATCAAAGCTCTCTTGTACGATGAGATGCTAGCTACCATAGAGGTGAAGGATTGGAAGCGGATCCAGATGCAGGCGGTGAGTATGATTCGCTTGTACTTAGCGAATGATGTGGTGATCCATGTACTTAGCGAGACTTCTCCGATGATGCTGTGGTTGAAGTTCGAGAAGTTATACATGGCGAAGTTGCTCACCAACATGCTATTCCTTTGAAAGTAGTTTTACGGTCAGAGCATGTGGGAGCATCTATTTAACTTTCAGAAGATCCTCACCGACCTCCACGGCGTTGGCAAAAAAGTTGAGAAGAAGACCAGGGCATTGATCTTACTAGCATCGCTTCCCTCTTCGTATGAGTTCTTGGTGACTGCTCTTGTAGTAGAAAAAAATATCATCAAGATGGACAAAATCATTGCAGTGATACTCCAGAACGAGGTTCTCAGGAGAAAAAATCTAGCTTCGAGCTCAGATGGCGGCAGCTCAGCTTTGACAATTTTTAGAGAAGCAGGAGGTAGTAGACAAAGTGATAAAAAATCGTGAGGAGGATGATCCAGATCCAAGACGAGGGATCTTAGTAAGATCAAATGCTATAAGTGCGACGAGTTGGAGCATCGTATCAGAGATTGTCCGCAACTCAGGGATCAAACAAGAGCTACTGTAGCGACGACTGGTAGCGAGTCAGAGGATGATGTCCTGGAGATATCTGATGAGGTATCTTCTTCTTTCTAGCAATGAATTTTAAATTCTATATACATATATCATATTTGTTATAGAGGAAAATAGTTTGACTCCCTAGAGAGTAGTGAGAAAACTGTTTATCTGCCAGATAGATCGAGCTATGCGATCAGAGGCATCGGGATGATCAACTGAAGGACACATGATAGTGTAGTGAAGAGATTGAGGGAGGTTTGATACATATCCGATTTCAAGCGGAATCTTATTTCACTGAGCAGACTGGATTCAAATGGCTATAAATGGATAGCTGGTGATGGAATCTTGAAGGTCATGCACGACGATAGGATGATATTGGAGGAAAAAAAGAAGATGAGAAGACATTACTATCAGGCAAGGAGCCTAATGCGAGGTGGAGCTTTAGAAACCAGAGAAAATCCAATGCGAGGTGGAGCTCCAAGTGGAGATGGATCGGACACGAGACGGAAAACTCAGAAGGACGAAAGGCTACATCATAGTGTGAAGTTTCTATTGCCATAAGAGACTTTTCTAAGTAGATATTTGGTCAGAGTTGACACAACCCATGATAGAGGTGGGATCGAGCGACCTGACTTGACTTTCATGTTTGCCCATCCATAAGACAGCAAGTGTGCTCCAGGACATGAGGGCGAGATGGATCATAGGCTCTCAAAGATAAGTGAAATCTGAATATCGAGTTGAGATGGAGATTGTTAAGAAAAGCGCCTCAAATTCTTCCACAATAAGCCCACAGCAAGGTTCATGATGATGAATGAAGTCCAACGAGTCCAAGAATAGTTCAAACAAAGTCCAGACGGAGAAGATATGCATGAAAGAAGGTCAGAGCGGGATAACCGGCCTTCGGACTCATCGGAGGGATCCACCGACCTTCGGGGTCATTGGAGGGATCCACCGACCTTCGGTTTCAGAGAGCTTTTGTGAGGATTTTGGAGCTTCTTGTTGAGAGATTTTTGTATAAGAGTTGAGTGTTAAATTTTTCTTATATTGTTTAATTTTTTCTCTTATAGTGAAGCTTTGCATGTTCCATAGAGACGAGTCCTTAGGCTGATCTACGTACTTAGTTACTTTCTTATTTTATTTTATTTTTTTTTATCATAATTTATTGGTACTAAATTCTTAACAAGAAGTATCAGAATAGCCGATACTTCAATATATGTGTGCATGCAACAAGTGTTCTAATTTTTCTTTAAAAACATACAAATATTTTTTATCCTTCTAAGTATGAATTTGCTTTATATCCATATCCAGTCCAATGAAGTTCCGGGTCTGATATTGTGGACTTGAACTAGTTCTAACAGCAACAGTTTAGTATTATGATTTAAGGGGTTCGGATCATTAGGCTAGGGTGGACCTATCAGTGAGCTAGGTCATGACATGACCCAATCTAACCCAAAAACCTGATCCTACTTGAAAGTTGACGTAGTCTCCACTGATTTGTGAAGAGGGGGACAGAGGTCTCCCCATTGTCTCCGGCTTCCTCTGCACTACCCTCTTCTCCATTGGATATAGAGGCTTAGCTTCCTTGCTGTTGGGATATGGACACGAGGGTCCTTTTGGCTACCTCCTTGCCCTTTATTGCCTAAAGGAGCCCATCCTTGGTTGTGATTGCTACCTCCTAGCTGTTCTTCACTTCTTCACCACCCCATACCTTGCCTCTATCTTCACAATCCATGATGCCCCTGAACATGCCTGACTTCCTCAACATCAGTTACTCTAATCTTAGGTCTAGATGTCTCTAATTGTATGAAGGGATGAGGATTGTTGGTCGGGTTGAAATTTAAGTAGTTAGATTGGATCGAGCTAAATTTGACTCAATGCCTATTTAATATAATTTTTATAAAAATTTTTAATTTTATTATTTTTTCTCTATATATAATCATCTTTATTGTCCTAACTATCAACCTCACCATCATTGCATCAACACTACCATCATTACCACCTTTGCTACGTTACCAGCGCCTCAACCATTAGTATTGTTGCCACTGTTAACTGTTATGTGTTTGTATAGATTACGTCTCAAAATATTATATTTTTAAGGTTTTTTTTCATAATTTTTTTATTTTAATCTTAAATTTTGATGAAATTTGAGCTTTTGGGGTGTCCTTGGAAATTAATTTTCTTGCTCTGGTCGTGTGCGTAGGTCTTGGAGCTAGCCGGGAAAGTAGCAAGGGACAACAAGAAGACTAGGATGGTCCCAAGGCACATCCAGCTCGCGGTAAGGAACGATGAGGAGCTATCGGGGCTTCTGGGGATGGTAACCATCACTAGTGGCGGTGTGATGCCCAACATCCACAACTTATCGCTCTCGAAGAAGATCTACGCCGGCTCTTTCCAAAGATGACAGCTAACTTGTTTTAGATTCCTTTTACCTTTTTTTTTCTTATTTTTTATATGAAGATTGAACCTGAAGATACCCGCCAACACTATGAGATCTTTTGTACTTTAATTCTATGAATTGCTTTCATATCAGGATGGTATGACCGTCCGTATGTATTAAAAAAAATAAAATAATTAAAGAGTCTTATAAGTTGGTGGTGGTTTGGGGATTTTTTTGATAACTTGTCAGCTACATTGATTTGATAGTGAATTGGACTTTGAAAATTCTAGCGGAAGAAAACATTTTTTTTTTTTTTTTGAATTTTTTGCTTTTCTTGATACGTGGAATTGATTAAGTTATATATGGAAGTGGTTGAAATCTTATAAATTAATGGAAGGCTTCGTTATAAAAATGCTGTTGGAAAAAAGTTAGTGCGATAACGAGAGAATTTATTTGTTTCATAGTTGGATTAGTGGGTGGGGATGTAAACTGAGTGGTTATTATCTGTACTATTTTTCATTCTGTTTAGTTTGATAGGGTTGGCTTTTCTCTAAGTTTATATTAAAAGAAAATTTTGGATGTTTTAGAAAATATTGGTGTAGAATTTGATCGGCACCGAATTAAGTTGAAGTTGAGAAAGAAGAGGTGGTCATTGGTGACCTGCAAAATAAAATTCTATTCGAAATCGATGGTGGTGGCTCCGACAGGATCCTTCGATGATCAGGTCAGCTCTTCTGACCAACAGAAATGAAGTGCTCAGAAAAGAATTCAGTAAAATTTTTGGAAAGGAGAAGAGAGCTTAGAAAAAATATATCTACAGAATTTCTTTTATAGATGAAGTCCGGAGCAGACTGATAGTGACAGTCATAGCCATCCGGTAGCTGACCGCTAGGGGCCGCGTAGGGTTTGTTATGGATAGGGGCACCATCTGTAATAGATTGATAGTGACAGTCATAGCCATCCGGTAGCTGGCCGCTCGGGACCGCATGAAATTTGTTACGGAGAGGAACGCCTCCTGCAGCATATTGATAGTGACAGTCATAGCCGTCCGATACTAAGCCGTTCAAGGCCACATGGAGGGATAAAGAACTTTGACGTATATCAATTTCAGAGGAGTTCGAACTCCTAAAGAAAATACAGCTAGAGGGGATCATCCAGGAGGAATGCTACTTAAAATTTGGAAGTAATCCACTGAAGAAATTCGGATGGAGTTCGACTGATGGAGAAGTTCAGAAGAAGTTCGATTGGTGGAGAAGCTCGACTGATGGAGAAGTCCAAAAGAAGTCTGACTGGTGGAGAAGTTTGGCTGAAAGAGTTCAACTGATGGAGAAGTTCGACTGAAGGAGAAGTTTGAAAGGAGTTCGGCTCTTGGAAGGAGTTTGGCTCCTGGAGGAATTCGGCTGAAAAAGAAGTTTGGAGGAAGTTCGGCTCTTGAAGGAATTCGATTGAAGAAGAAGTTCGGAAGGAGTTAGACCTGGAGGAATTCGATTGAAGAAGAGATCCGGAAGGAGTTCGGCTGCTGTAGGAGTTCAAAAGAGGTTCGACCGTTGGAGGAGTTCGGGAGGGGTTCGGCTGCTGGAGGAGTTCGGCTACTTAAAGAAGTTTGGCTGGGGTTCGACCGCTGGAGAAAGTCCGAAAGGAGTCCGACCGAAGGAGAAGTCTGGGAGGAGTTCAACCGAGGTTCGGCTGCTGGAGGAAGAATTTTCAATCAAAGCTCTTCCATGATTACCAGTCGCATTAGACTAAGCATCAGATTGGACTTCGGCGGGAGCGGGGTTTATCCCCAGCAATAGTTTCCCCACTTTTGAGTTTGAAATTCGAAAGAAGAAAGTATAAAAAGACGATTGTTGATGTCCTTTTTCGGGCTCTACACCTATTGAGGTTGAAGCTCGGGAGAGATCTTATCTCTTGTCGGGGTTGAAGAAAATCTCATCTCCTATTGAGGTTGACGTTGAAGCTCGGGGGAGATCTTATCTCTAGCCGAGGTTGAAAGAGATCTTATCTCCTGTTGAGATTGGCGTTGAAGCTTGGAGGAGATCTTATCTTCAATCGAGATTGAAGGAGATCTCATCTCCTGTTAGCGTTGGCATTGAAGCTCGGAGGAGATCTTATCTCCAGTCGAGGTTGAAGGAGATCTTATCTTCTATTGACGTGACGTTGAAGCTCGAAAGAGATCTTTTCTCCTTCTGGGGTTAAAAAGGATCTTATCTCCTATTGAGGTTGGCGTTGAGGCTCGTTGGCATTGAAAGCTCGAAAAAGATCTTATCTTGAGATTGAAGAAGATCTTATCTTCTGTTGAGGTTGAAGAAGATCTTATTTTCTATTGAGATTGATGTTGAAGCTCGAGAAAAATCTTATCTCCAGTCGAGGTTGAAGGAGATCTTTATCTTCTGTTGAAGGATTGGAGCTCGGAGAAGATCTTATCTCCAGTTGAGATTGAAGGAGATCTTATCTCCTATTAAGGTTGACGTTGAAGCTCGGAGGAAATCTTATCTCCAGTCGAGGTTAAAAGAGATCTTATCTCCTGTTAAGGTTGACGTTGAAGCTCGAGGGAGATCTTATCTTCAGTCGAGGTTGAAGAAGAACTTATCTCCTATCCTGGATTTCCATGCTTGTTGCTTATTGCGGATGCCGAGCTCGTTGTGGACGTCGGGCTTGTTGTGGACGTCGAACTAGGATCTCTCTTGCAAACTAGGATAAGGTTCTGTCTTTCACATTTGACGTAGTCAGGTTGTCATAGAAAAATATGTGTAAGGATTCTCCACCGAGCTTTTTCCTTCTCCACATCTTTGGTCTATGAGGTTTCGACTTTTGCTCATATTAGGACGAGGTTCTCCTCCTATTTCTAACAGACTGTAGGGGTACATTAGGATCGTTATCGGGGCCTCTCCTCTCACCTCGTCTAAAATAAATGAGGCCTTCGACTTTTCTTACGTTAGGATGAGGTTCTCCTCCTGTTCCTAACGGACTGTGGGGGTACATAAGGACTGTTGTCAGGGCCTCTCCTCTCATCTCGTCTAAAATGGACGAGGCCTTCGACTTTGCTCATGTTAGGATAAGATTCCTCCTGTTTCTAACGGCTATAAGGATACATAAGGATCATTGTCAGGGCCTCTTCCTTATCTCATCTAAAATGAACGAGGCCTTCAACTTTTGCTCACGTTAGGAATGAGGTTCTCCTCCTATTCCTAAACGAGCTGTAGGGGTACATAAGGGCCGTTGTCAGGGCCTCTCCTCTCATCTCATCTAAAATGGATGAGGCCTTTGACTTTGCTCATTATTAGGACGAGGTTCTTCTCCTATTCCTAATGAGCTGTAGGAACATATAAGGGCTATTGTTAGGGCCTCTCCCATCATCTCATCTAAAAAATGAACGAGGCCTTCGACTTTGCTCATGTTAGGATGAGGTTCTTCTTCTATTCCTAATGGGCTGTAGGAGGCACATAAAAGCCGTTGTCAGGGCCTCTTCCCTCATCTCATCTAAAATGGAATGAGGCCTTCGACTTTGCTCACGTTAGGACGAGGTTCTCCTCCTATTTTAAACGGGCTGTAGGGGGCCGTAAGGACCATTAACAGGGCCTCTCCCCTCATCTTGTCCTAAAATGAACGAGGCCTTCGATTTTGCTCACGTTAGGATAAAAAATTCTCCTCCTGTTTCTAACGGACTGTAAGAACATATAAGGACCATTGTCGGGTCTCTTCCCTCATCTCATCTAAAATGAACGAGCTCTTTGACTTTGGTCACATTAGGATGAGGTTCTCCTTCTATTTTTAATGGACTATAGGGACACATAAGGACCCATTGTCAGGGCTCTTCCCTCATCTCGTTTAAAATGGACGAGGCCTTCGATTTTGCTCGCGTTAGGACGAGGTTCTCCTTCTATTCCTAATGGGCTATAGGAGCACATAAAGGTCGTCAGGACCTCTTCCCTCATCTCGTCTAAAATGAACGAGACCTTCGACTTTGCTCACGTTAGGATGAGGTTCTTTCCATGTTTCTAACGGGCTGTAGGGGCATATAAGGGCTGTTGTCAGAGCCTCTTTTCTCATCTCGTCTAAAATAGATGAGGCCTTTGACTTTGCTCATGTTAGGACGAGGTTCTTCTTCTATTCCTAACGGGCTGTAAAAGCATATAAGGGTCATTGTCAGAACCTCTCCCCTCATCTTATCGAAAATTAATGAGGCCTTCGACTTTGCTCATATTAGGATGAGGTTCTCCTTCTATTCCTAATGGGCTGTAGGAACACATAAGGGCCATTATTAGGACTTCTTTCCTCATCTCATCTAAAATGAATGAGGCCTTCGACTTGCTCATGTTAGGATGAGGTTCTCCTCCTATTCTTAACATTGTCACTATTGATTGCTTCTTTCCTATCATCACATAATTTTTGCACCAAGAAACTATAATATTGAAATGGAGTTTTATTGAAGAAAAATTACTGGTAGTACATCCTCAGAATTTTTGAATTTCAAGGTCGTGGGACCATTATTCCTTCAAGCTCCTTCAGGCGATAAGTTTCAGACCGGACGACTTCTTCTATTTCATACAGGCCTTTCCAATTTGGAGAAAGCTTCTCCTGGCTCTGAGGCTGAGAGATGGCGGCTCATCGAAGCACTGTCCCCTAGAGATAGTGTTGATGATGCTGAGAGACGGTCGATCTCCTTGTTGTTCCTTCCTCCTTGGTGGTTCTGGCTGCGACAGTGCCCTTAGTCGATCTTCACTTACTTCAGACCGACGTCTGACGAATCAACCCAGCTGGCCTCTCCTGATGAGCTCCTCGATCTTGTCTTGGAGCTAAATGCATTCTTTAGTATCGCGGCTGTGGTCATGATAGTAGAGACAGTATTTACTAGAATTGCGCTTGCCGGGATGAGTGCACATCCTTTCAGACCTCGGTAGTTGCTTCTTGATCTCCATCAACACTTGCATTTTGGAGCATTGAGAGGGGCGCAGTTGTGAAACCTTCTGGGGAAAGAACTTCTTCGTGCCCTTCCATCGGGGCTTCTTTGACGATGAGCTCGAGGAGGAGTTCGGGCTCGCTTGCGCTCGGGGGGAGTCCGTAAGCACGGTCGAACTTCATTCGACCCTCCATCTTTCGTAGGTTTACTAGACTCGTCCGCTTGCCGCTCTCCTACGGCTTCCTCATCTTTCAATTTGAAGGCTTCTTCCACTCGAGCATATCCTTCAGCCCGAGCTAATAGATCGGCAAAGTTTCTGGGGTACTTCTTCTCCAGGAAGAACAGCAAATCATTCTTCTGAAGACCGCCCTTGAGTGTGGCCATTGCAACAGACTGGTCCAGGTTCCGAACCTCCAATGTAGCAGCATTAAACTGGGTGACATAAGTCTGGATAAATTCTTCCTCCTTGATATTCATTAGAGAATCCAAACCTCGGTGCGGACATCGGCTGCTGATGAAGTGAGCCATAAACTGATGGCTCATCTGGTCAAAGAAGAAGATCATATCGGGCTTCAATACCGAGTACTAATTTTTTGTTGCTTCCTTTAAAGTAGAAGAAAAAGCTCGGCATAAGATGGCGTCTGGTGTGCCATGGAGCAACATCATAGTCCGAAAGATCTTCAAGTGATCGATCGGATCAGAGGTTCCATCATAGCTTTCAAATTGGGAAAGCTTGAAATTCGGCGGAATGGACTCTTGCATAATCCTTTGAGAAAAAGAAGGGTCAATGCAAATATCATTACCGTGTGAGGAGAGAGTATGATGGAGTTCTTCGATTCGTCGGCTTATTTTAGAAGCCTTTGATCTAGGAGATCTTCACGATCATTGATCTTCAGGATTTTCTGGTAGAATGGGTGCAAGACTCCCCCCTGGGTCGAGTCATAGTCTGAGCAAGAGTTCTCCACCCTCTGCTTTTTTCTTTCGGAGGTCACCGATCAGCTAGCCCAAGTCGGCCATCCTCAGATTGGATCATGGGGCTTCAGAGAAGTCTGCTCCGACTGAATCGATGTCGGGACCTGCCAATGTATGGCCTGCATCATCTCCGTGAGATACGAACCTGCTAGACCAACAAGTTGAACTGCTCTGCATCCACCATGGCTGTAGGTGAAGCTTGAGTTGCCGGAGCTGAAGCAGGAGCGGATAGATCTGAACGAGATCTGACTGCAGAGGCCGTTGATTGCTGGGTCGAAGCTTTCTTGGAAGGTATTTTTTTTTCAGAAAGAGCTTTAGAGAGGAAGAAGAGAGATCGCTACTGAACACTCCTTTAAGAACAAAGGAACCTTGGGAATAGAGGCCCTTCCTCTAGCACCAATCCTGTTGGTGTAGAAATTGATCGGTGCTGGATTGAGCTGGAGTTGAGGAAGAAGAGGTTGCCGTCAGTGACCTACAAAATAAAGTCCCGTCCGGAGTCGATGGTGGTGGCTCCGGTAGGACCCTCCGACGATCAAGTCAGCTCTTCTGACCAAAAGAAATGGAGTGCTCAGGAAAGAACTCAGCAGAGTTTTTGGGAAGGAGAAGAGAGCTTAGAGAAAACGTATCTGGAGGGTCCCTTTTATAGATCAAGCCTAGAGCAGACTGATAGTGACAACCATAGCCGTCTGATAGCTAATCGCATAAGGTTTGTTACGGAGAGGGGTGCCACCTATAGCAGACTGATAGTGATAACCATAGCCGTCCAGTAGCTGGCCGCTCGGAGCCGTGTGAAATTTATTACGGAGAGGTACGTCGCCTACAGCAGACTGATAGTGATAGCCGTAGCCATCCGATACTGAGCCATTTGGGGCCACGTGGAGGGGTGAAGAGCTTTGACATATGTTAATTTCAGAAGAGTTCGAACTCCTAAAGGGAATACGGCTAGAGGGGATCATCCGGAAGGAATACTACTTGAAATATTGAAGTAATCCACTGGAGGAATCCGGATGAAGTTCAACTGATGGAGAAGTTCAGAAGGAGTCCAACTGATGGAGAAACTCGACTGATAGAGAAGTTCAGAAGGAGTCCGACTGGTAGAGAAGTTCGGCTGAAGGAGTTCAACTGGTAAAAAAGTTCGGCTGAAGGAGAAGTTCGGAAGGAATTCGGCTCCTGAAGGAATCCGATTGAAGGAAAAGTCCGAAAGAAGTTGGGCTCCTGGAGGAATCCGACTAAAGGAGAGGTTCGGAAGGAGTTTGGCCGCTGTAGGAGTTCGAAAGGGGTTCGATCGTTGGAGGAGTCTGGGAGAGGTTCGGCCGCTAGAGGAGTTCGGCTGCTTGAAAGAATTTGACTGGGGTCGGCCGCTAGAGGGAGTCTGAAAGGAGTTCGACTGATGGAGATATCCTACCAAACGAGAAATCTGGAAGGAGTTCGATCGGAATTCGACTGCTGGAGAAAAAATTTTCAATCGAAGCTCTTTTATGATTATCAGTCGCATTAAGCTAAGCATCAAACTGGACTTCGATGGGAATGGAATTTATCCCTAATAGATAAAAAGAGAAAATTTTTGATGAATCGTGCAGAGCCTAATTTGAACTCGAAACTGATCCATAGTTATATAATATGTTTTCCTTCATTGATATTAACCTCTTTCAAGTTTAAAAGCTAATAATAAGGAAAAAGAAAAGGGAACTATTGAAGATTTATATATTCTGTTGTGCTAATTCTGATATCTTATAGGTTTCTTTTCCATTGTCGAGGCTCTCTGCAGATAGAAGCTCATATATAATGACTACGGTTCGGATATATATATATAGAGAGAGAGAGAGAGAGAGAATGTCACAGTTATAACCTTTTTATTTTTATTTTTTTTTTGTTTCTTTGATATATCCTTTCGAGCGATAAAGATGAGCCGATATTTGCCGTAAACTCCACCATTATAACAATTAATCAACCTGCAGATTGGCCAGATTTTTAAGTTTTTTGATAACTATTGTTTTCTAATTTCTGTTTTTAAAGATTAAAAAAATTCAAGAGACAAGTTTTTAGTGCCATTGTTGTTATTTTCTGTTCTCAAAATGATTTTTAAAAAATAAAAATACAAATATTTTGTGTTTATTTATTTTAAAATAAGAATTTTAAGTTTTTCAAAAGTGCTTTGCAATGCGATATCATAATCGCCACCATCACCACCATTAGTAAAGGGACTGATTTTACATTGTAACAATAAAAATAATTTTTAATTTATATTTTTATAAGTAGAAAGTAGCCTACCAAAGTACATAAGATCCTAAAGGCAGTTTCATTTTTCCTTTTAATCTATCCTTTGGAAGCTAGAGTATAGTGCAGTAGCTAGAACACTCAAATTTCAAGATATATGTAGAAATTTACACTTTAAAGTTTTCCCTAAACAAATTGACGGCTATAACTAAATCATCTTCAGGCTTCAAAATTGCCTAATAATTGCTTTTTCTTAACATTCCTGAAAAAGCAAAAGAATGATCATAAATACAATAACCCTAATTTTCTGGTGCATTTGATGGGCCTTATATTAGATCCGTCCAAGAGAGTGAATCCAGCTATCATGCATTTGCATCACATGCTGATGGCCAATCCACCAATCCTTCATAACTCCAATAATCTTTGCCCTGTGGTTCATATTTTCTGGCCAGAAATGGTACAGAGATTCAAGTTTATAGACAACACCATGCTGAATAAGAACGCGCATGCCAATTAGCAAGTCATATGCTAGTATTTTTCGGCGTCCTGAAGAACTGCAACCAAGAGATCAGAATGACAAATTCTAGCCATGGTGATAATATTTTGTAGTTTAACCAAATATCTATGCTGTGAACAAAAAGAACTACTACAAAAGGCAGTCTTAGCCAAGCCACAAATTGCCCCTTAAGATATTTTTACAGCTTTAGCAAATGGAACAAAGCTACTAATTGGCTATTCCTCATTAGCATTTGCTAAATTAAAGAAAGTTGATCGGTGGACCGAAACCAATAACGTATATCCTATCAATTAATAGTTATCACAACTTAAAATTGAATTCAACATTCAAGAATGGAAAAGAAGAAAAAAAATATACATACCTACTCCACATCTAGAATTAACTTTCATCATCAGAACTGGAACTATCAACCCGTCGATCCTTTATTGCTGGAAAAAGCAGCTGTCTTGGATCTGGTCGTGGATCTCGCACAGGTGAAGATGTCGCCGTTTCTTTAATTGGTGTTTTTGTTACTTTCTTTGGTAATTCTCTCACTTCTTTGCATGCCTTGTCTACCATACCAAGAAAGTCCCGGACGATCACAAACAGACGCAATCCCTCGTCCTTCCCAGCACTTCCATGGAAATAATCAACTGTGCTCTTCACCAATAATCTTATTCTCTTCTCTTCCTCCAGTAAGAAAGTGACATCAGCTTCAGCTTGCTCTACAAAATACTTAAGCGAGCGGTGAAACCCACTTTCCTCTTCCATGCTCTTCATGCATGCATTCAGGAACTCCTTTGTTTTCAGCAGCTTATGGCCAAGACTTGCCACTGTACTGGTTAAAGCATCGGCATCCAAACCTGCTGCCTTCTTGACGTTCTCAAGTTCTTCACCTAAGCCTGAAACAACTTTAAGGCCAAGTTTACGGAAATGATCTTCAGAATCTTGGTTGGCATCATCAATAAAATCATCCAAGTTCACGCTGGAGATGCTCCCACTCTGCTCCCTGGCCAGACGAACAGCACGCACACCTTCGGATCTAATAATCTCTTGGACAACAAAATGCAACAATGTTGTCTTCCCATCAGTTCCCTTCACATCTGCAAGCTTCAGGAGTGTGTCAAGTTTGAATGCTTGTGCTCCTCCACGGTAGGTACCGTCATTCATGCGATTACCAGTTTTAAGAACAGCTTCCAATAGCTTTAAAAATAGACGACTATTTCTGAGCTCCGTACAAGCTATCTGATGAAAGTGAAGTGAAAATATCACATGATTTACATACATCATTTTTCAGAAGAGTTTTTTGCACGAACTACTAGCCAAAAGTAAAATGCACTGCCCATATAGAAATATAGGTTGCAATAAATACAGTGAGAATATTATTTCATGCTCAAAGTAATTTTGAGATTCAAGATGTTGTGTTATTTAATAAAAATCCACAGACCATTGTCCATGTAAACTAAAGAGCTCTTTACTGGTGAACATAGAGCAAATTTATGCATGATGGTGAGCTTTTTCCACTGGAAAAGTGGAAAAAAAAAAGAGCTTGGATGATTGGGAGATCACAAATTCCCAATATGACACATTCCTTGATCAGTAAAATATAAAGGCCAAATCAAAGAAGACAAAGATCAGATGGCCAAGGGGGAGGGTATGCTGATGTTGAAAATCAGGATGTATTAGAAAAGGGAGAACAAATGCTAATTAATGAAATCAATTAATCCAATCCATGTCATGTGGCAGCAGCTCAGCAAATGTAGTGTCTAATCCAAACAACACCCTTCGGTGACAAATCAAATCTAGTAAATCAAGCGTGCCAGGTTTCATAGAGTTCCCTTTACTGTATCCAGAAGAATTTTGCTGGTTTGCAAAGAAAGGTAAAAGAATGAGAAACCAAGTGGAACAAGAACATATTTATGAAAAAATGCAACAACAAGAAAAATGATGATTGAGGCCGATGAAAGAGGAATTAAGATAGGTTGCTCACCTCAACAAATAAGAAGGATCATTCTTTACCCACAAATATGGAAAAGTGGGAGACATCCCACCTGTTGAAGAATATGGTAGTTTCAATTGACTATCATTGTAAATCCAGCATGATGATTCAAGGACATAAAAATTCAAAAAATGCAAGCTGATGTGAAATCAGCCTGCATTAGTGACAAGCATCCAGGTTTGATTGGTTTGTGTCGGTGTTTATGGATCCAGGTTGGGCGCCTATGATGGGTCGACCGTATCTGTTTGAATTTGAATAGATGAGGCAGTTGGTCTCCCAACAAAACGAAAAACTACCATACAGTTTTTTGAACGTGTGAAAGCAACCCCTTCTAAATATGTGAGAGGGATTTTCATGGTGGTTCAATAACTTACTTCTTCCTCTTTTACACTCAATCACCCCCTCTACACTTATCCATACACAGGCATTTAGATTGTGAATTAAGGTGTATTTTCCTCCTGTGATTATACTCTTGACTAGCAGCTAGTTCTCCAACATCAATTCTTGGGAGTTTTCTTGAAAGGAACTTGTAAATTCATACTCTTATTATAAATTTTATGTTAAACTTCCTTCTTCAAATGGTATCAGAACATGCATTGTTGTTTTATGGCCAGTCTAGTTACTAATTATACCATAGTTTGAATGTTTAGAAGTTTGTTCCATGTGTTTTCATCATTTGAGAATTTGATCACTCAACAATGGCAACTTTAGGTATATGATGTTTCATGACATGATTTTTCATACATGTTCACCATATCATATGGGACAATTCTAAAAATTTTGGTGTTTCAACTTTGAGTGTTGTGGGGGCGATCCACATGGAGCGTGATCATCAGGGCCCACACTCCAAGATGCGCCCAACGATAACGACGACGATGCGAGACAGATGGCCACTTCACAAGTGGAGTTCAGGGTCTGCCCTCAGCTCTAGCCCGATCCTTTGATCGGGCATCCATTGATCTAGTGGGCGGTCATTCACCGATCCATTGTCAACACTCCACTGATGACATGGGCAAATCCCCACAATGGGATTCAAGACTAGCGCAACAAGGTGACACCTTTGACCTTCGAGATAGAGCCAGACCGGCCTCAGGGTTAGGACCACGCCGACAACATAAGGAGATCCCGTAGTGGGATCCAAAGTGGATACGATTGTGATGATTCCTCAGCTGAACCTCGATCTTGACCCTGTCCCTCTGGCCACATGGGTCACCGCTAGAGCTGTCAACGGGCCGGGTCCAGACTCGAGACCCGTGGATATTTATCCGACGGGTCCGACTTTGGTACTAGTATCGGACCCGTTTACCCGGACCCGGATCTGGATCTGGATCCGGACCCGATAAATCATGATACAAATGGATAGGATCTGGATATCTAGTATCCAGACCCGATAGACCTGAGATCCAAATTATATATAATACAATATTATATTATATATATATTAAAAATATTTTATATATATATATATATATCCCTTTCTCAGAGACTCAATCTCCCTCTTTGTCTCTTGAGTCTTGATCGACGGCACTTCACCCTCCCCGCCTCTCCCTCTTTGCCGCGATCGTGAGATCCGCTCACCGACAGGCCACAGCCAGACCCCCATCTCCCCTGCACCCCCTCCTCTCTCTCCCTCTCGAAGACTCGACCGATGGTGGCTCTCGACGCTCTCCCTCCCCTCCTCCCCACCTCTCCCTCTCCGCCGCAAGATCTGCTCGCCGGCGGGCCGCAGTCGGACCCCAATCTTGCCCACGCCCCTCCCCTGGCTCCCACTCTCAGTCTCCCTCTCAATCGACGGTAGCTCTCGCCCCTCTCCCTCCCCTCCTCCCCGCTTCTCCTCTTCGCCGCGAGATTCGCTCGCCGGCGAGCCGTAGCTGGACCTTAATCTCGCCCGCGGCCCCATCCCCTCTCTCAGTCTCCCTCTCTCCCTCTCTGTCTCAACCGATGGCACCTCACCCTCCCCTCCTCCCGGCCTCTCTAACTCTGCCGCGGCCACAAGATCCGCTCATCGATGGGCCGCGATCGGATCCCCATCTCGCCTACGCCCCCTCCCCAATCCCCCTCTCTCAATCTCCCTCTCTTAGTCTCTCGAAGACTCGACTGACGGCGGCTCTCGGCGCTCTCCTCCCCTCCTCCTTGCCTCTCCACTCCACCGCGAGATCCGCTCGCCGGCAGGGCACGATCGAACCCCCATCTCACCCGCGCCCCTCTCCTCTCTCCCTCTCTCAGTCTCTCAACCGACGGTGGCTCTCGATCCATTCGGATTCCGAAATCGGATTCAGATATCCAAGATCCATTAGGGTCCAGATCTGGTACTTCAAGGCTAGACCTATCAAGTATTCAGATCCATGTCCGATATCAATAATTAAGATCGGATCCGGATCTAGATATCCAGGTTCCGACCCAAACCCGATCCGTTGAGAGGTCTAGTCAATGCCGAATCTTCTGACAATCCGCATAGACGTGGGCTGGCAGATGCCCATGACTAATAAACCTGGTAGACACCCATGTGACAGACACCCACGACAAACATACCTGGCAGGTGCCGTCCAGCAGATGCCTACAACCAAAGAATCATGCCACCTATCCAACAACCTATGGGCTAAGAACACAACAAACTCCAGCGATCTCCTATATAAAGAGATAAACAAGAGAACCCCCGAGAGGTAACAAAAAATATATGCAACTCTGTGCTACTCAGCTCATTCTCCCCTCTTTCCTCCACTATGCTCAAAGCTCCGATTAATTTAAGCATCAGATAATTCCATACCGGAGAACCCCCGACGTGTGGGCTTTCTTTTGCAGGTCTCCGACGTCGCGGCCCTCACTGTCTTCCAACGCCTATTCAGCAGCCACATCAACCCCCAAAGCCTTAATGCAACAAGCATGTAAAAAGAAAAATGGAATCCTAGTTAAATGACCCAAAAAATTTGTTTGTCAATGTTCTTTCCATAGAATATGTTTTAGGCAATAAAATTTATATGGGTATGTATCATAAGCTAAGAGTCGACATATTAATTGCGAATTTTTGCATTGTACTTTGAGAGTTTTGTCTCTCCGTAAATTATGTTTATTGTTTTTTTTTAGAAAAAATCTTATTGACAAAGAAGATGATCATGTGTATTCATGTGATCATCTTCGCTAACGGTCCTGCACATCACCATAACAGTTTTGTGGCGATTGGCTGGAGAGTTGACCGTTGTGTCCTACGTCCCCATGCCACTGAGTGTTCACCTCACATCATAAAGGAGATTTGTTCTATTTCCTCCTTTAGGCTGCATGTTAGAACATTCCACAAGCACCCCTAAGCGTGTTGAGTCTACGGTCGTGCATGACCGTGGGCCCCAAAAAAAGGGTGTGCCAGGCCCGTGCAGTAGTGCAACACATGGGTGATGTGCAAGGGCCCCAGTGGCAAGCCACTGTGGTGGGCTCTCCCCCACAAAAAAATTAATTTAATATCATGGTGGGCCGATGGCCCATGTTTCAGATATTAAATTATAAAAGCGGGCACACACTCGTGCATGGATACCACGCATCCGCATGGCGTGCATGCATCAGCACCTGGGCACTGTGCATTCGCATGGCATGCAAGAGCACATTGTTGAACTATTAGATTAAATAAAAAATAAAACATGATTTCAATTTTCAAAAAAATTTGTTTTGTTTATATGCTTCATATGTCTATATGTTTGTTGGATTTTTTTTTTATATTTTTATACTCTATATATATTTAAATTTTAAATATGGTGTTTCTACCAATAATTCTTTGACATGCGTACGAATTTGTTTTGTACAGATGGCATGCCTAAGGAGAACCAAAAGGGTTCTTAAAATACCTCACACAATTAGGAATTTTGAACGTAAGTTGATTTGTAGGTATAAAAGAGAGGAGGTGGATTCAGATTTAGATATGATTGAGCATATTACTCACCTGGACAATGAATACAAATGGATATTGAATACCAATGAAGAATCTCGAATGATGAAAGCGAATGTGCTGGCAGAAACTCTACTACGAAATTGGTTTGGAATTGTAAAAAACTTTTCGAAA
Source organism: Cocos nucifera (assembly GCA_006176705.1). Lineage (NCBI taxonomy): Eukaryota > Viridiplantae > Streptophyta > Magnoliopsida > Arecales > Arecaceae > Cocos > Cocos nucifera. The sequence continues at coordinate 556,012 of QRFJ01000731.1, read as the reverse complement.
AATGTTGAAATAAGCAACACATATAAGGATTTAAAGTTGTTGCTTAAAAATGAATAGAATCGCCATTTAGCAAGTGCGGTGAAGCACATTTTTATGTTATCTATGGATGGCAGGCTCTGACCTTATGGCCATGTTGTTTTTGATAGGACCAATAGTGGTCTACTGGCACGAGTGGAAGATAGGATTAGTGAAGTTCTCAAGTGAACTAAATCTAAAGAAGAGGATTAAGGATTAAATGTATATATTGTAGCTATATAGGACCTAATGAATTTTTGTTTCCTATTATGCATGAATACTTTTTTTTATGTAAAAACTCTATGATATATTATATGTCTGTTTGTTTCATTGTAAAATTTTGCATCAAGTGGGAATACTAAGATAACAAAAAATTAATAACTAGAACTAAAATTTTGCACTATGAAGTTAAATTTATGATAATTGGACATTAGGATAATGGATGATGACCGAGAACATTGTGAACTTTCGATTCCATGCCTTTTGTTAAATTATCATTAATTTAATTATCATGAGTAGCAGAATATATATGTGTTGTGCTGGACATTGATTTGAATTGTCTCTCTATAGTGCTAAGAATGGCTTCAAAGAATATTATTGCTGACTTAAACAAAGGTGACAAGTTGAATGAAGAAAATTAACGTACTTGGTACCTTAAGATCCAGTATGTTCTAGAGGAACAAGCACTAGAGGCTATCAACCATGTCATGGTGGAACCTGAGCAAGGGGATACTATCCAACATAGGAGAGACATGGAAGCTTATCAAGCATGGAAAAAGAAAAGATTCCACAGCACGTGGTATTCTGCTTAGTGATTGGGGAATAATTTGCATACTTTTTTGTGGTCATAAGTGCTTAATTTTAGGTTGAGTTCTATGTTTAGTAGTTATTTTGTTTAGTGTTTTGGGTTTTATTTTGCATTTACTTAATTTTTGAACCCGCTTTATGTTTTGTAGATGTTAAGGTGTCTATTCGGGCTGAATATGTGCAAAAAAAAAAAAAGGAAGGAACAAGTTAGGCCAAGAGAGATTCAAATTCAAACTCGTTGGAAAGCTAAGACACAGACTTACAAATTTCATGAAGGGCCCAAGACTTAATTCTGCTATTTTGAAGCTCAAAGCTAGCTCTAAAATTGCAACAGAAAAACTATCAAAATTTAAAAAGCCTTGGTTTGAGGGGGATTTGGTAAAAAGGAGTGGATTTTGGCACTAAAAGGGCGGGACCCATGGTGCAATTAAATTGGAGAGAAAAGATAGCCTGGGATTCTTTAACGTGGTGCATGGGCTTGAGTGGTCCATGGTGGACCACAATGGAAACAAAGTGCTGCATGGAGTTGACGAGCAAGTGGCTTGGGCGCGCAACTTTGTATGAGGATGCATGGAGTTTTGTGGGTGCTGGCATGCTGCTATTTAGATGTGCAAAAGAAATGAAAGCAGATCCTAGGGCGGAAACTGAGCTCATGAGTTGGATGCAGGCGCGTAACAGGTCCAAGTGCGGACCCATGAAAGAACGCAGAAACAGGATTTCGAGCAGAACATAGAGAATAAAAGAGGAAAAACAACTGGGCTTTGCGAGACGCGAGACCACGCGGTGAAGATGTGGCAAAGACACAGAATCGGGCTTTAAAAAAAAAAAAAGGAAGAAGAAGGCTTGAAAAGAGGAGACGAAGTTAGAGAGATGAAAAACCGAGAGGAAGGGAGCCAAGATTTGATCTTCAAGTCTTCTCCATTATAATAATTCTTTCTTTCGTCTTCATCTATGCTTTAGTTTGCCGAATTCTTGTTGGTTAAAGATCATTGTGTGTGATTTTCTGTCAATGAGTAGCTAGACATTTTGCTCTAGAACTTAGATGTAGTCCTTGATTTTTCTGTGATTACTTGATGCAATTGATTGGATATTCTTGTTGGTGTTATTTGATGTTTTTGGATTTAATTCATGTAATTAATTGGCCACTAATTGCATGTTTAAGATGTTACATGATGGATCAAAAGAGGAAGTGTAACGTTAGTTGGTAAAAACATCAAACCTTTGGCAATGTTACTTAGAAATAAGGACATCCCATTGTAAATTTTGTCAAAGACGTCCAAAGAGCTTAATGAACTTGTATTAAAACTAAAGATCACGAAAGTAGGCTTAGCGTTAATATGAGTATAGTGTTGAGTCTTGAAAAAGATCATCACGTAAAAAACAAAAAATAGTCTGGTCATTACTATTAGCAAAAATGAAATCAATCAATTATGTTTAAAATGATCACAGGAAATCAAGTGACGAAATCTAAGTTCTAGGAACCCATCATTTTTTTTTAACTTGAACCTTAGAAATCTACATCTGATTTAGTCTTAGGTGTTACAAACATTATTCAATTAAATTGAATTTCAGATTTAATCAATTGAACTTGGCTTGTCTAGACAATATAGGAAATTAGAATCTTGGTACTTGTACTTCTTCCTCATGGGAATGATACTCTATTTGCCCTTTACTATTAGTTACGATCGAGATACTTGTGGGCTAGTTTAGGGACACCAATTAGCTCAATGGATGACAATTTTGTCTCTAAATATCAACAGTATCCCAATGCTCATGAAATATGGATTGCCCTAAAGAGGAAGTTCGGGGGCACCACTATCACCAAATTGAGATAGCTAACTATCAAGTTTGACACATATAAAGAACACCCCAATCATACCATCAAACAACATTTGAGAGAGATGTTGAACATGATTAGGGAGCTGAAATCAGCATGGCACTATCTCACAGAGGATCAGCAAGTTCAGGCTGTAATTCAATTCCTCCTTGATAGTTGGGAGTACATGAAGGTCAATTTGACTCACAATGATAGTATCAAGACCTTTGATAATGTTGCTCACCATGTTGAGTTAGAAGATGAATGACTTGGGGCTGTTAAAACTTCTAGACAAATATATATTGATGCAACTAGTTCAAGAGGAGCTTCAGGCTCTAAATATAATAAGAAGAAATAAAAAAAGAATAGAAAGGGAAAGGGAACTGGATTAGGACTCAAGAAGAACAAAAAGAAGTGGTTGAAAAAGGCAAGGCACTTTGGTAAGAAGAAGGACATAGCAAAAATGAAATGCTACAATTGTGGCAAAAAGAGTCATTTTGCTCATGAATGCTCCAAGCAAAAGAAGGTAGCATTTAACACTACTTTTAATTATGCATATATTTCTAGGATTGTATTACTCACCGAATCTTATCTTTTATAGATTATAGACTTGGGAGCCACAAACCATGTAGCTAGGGACAGAAGTGCATATGTAGAGTTTCATCGGATTCCTATAGGAACAAGATAATATATGTAGGAAACGATGCCAGAATTGAAGCTAAAGGGATCGGGACAAATAAGTTAAACCTTTGTGGCGGCTGAACCTTACTCCTGCATGATATCCTCTACGCATCTAAGATCCGATGGAATTTAATATCTGTAGTTGTTTCTCTGAATATAGGATTTAGCTTGAACTTCTATGATGTCTGTGTATATATTTATTATGATATTATATTTATGGTACTGGGTATGTATTTAATGGTTTTATTATACTAAATGTTGAACATTCTATGTATAATTATGATGAAAGTTGTTTTTCTTTAATTGCTTGTATAAATAATTTAAATGTGGATGAAAATGTATGGCATGCTAGATTAGGATAAATTGGGCAAGATAGAATGAATAGATTAGCCAGAGAGGGCTTGTTGGGCTCCCTCAGCAAAAATTAATTTGCCCATATGTGAGCATTGCCTGGCAGGAAAAACAACAAGAGAACCATTCAATAAAGCTATTAGAGCAGAACTTCTATTACAGTTGATCCACTTTGACATTTGTGGTCGATGAGTGTGAGGACAAGACATTGAGCCTCATATTTCATTACATTCATAGATAATTTCATGCAATGTGGTCGTGTATATCTGATTGCTCACAAATTTAAGGTATTAGATTATTTTAGAAGATATGTGACCGAGGTTGAGAATCAATTAGAGAAAAAAGTGAAAACCTTAAGGACAAACCGAGGACGTGAATATCCTTTTGAATAGTTGAAGGAATTTTGTAATGAAAAAAAGATCACTGGATAGCTAACTGTTCCTAAAACACCACAACAGAATAGTGTTGCTAACAAAAGGAATAGAACTTTTTTGGAAATGGTTAGATCTAATAATGGTGTAGGCTAACTTGTCAATCTCCTACTGGGGAGATGCTTTGTTAACTGTGACCTATATACTTAATCGAATGCCCTCAAAATCAGTTACTTCCACTCCCTATGAGTTATGGATAAATAGAAAATATCGAAAACCAAATTTGAGCTATTTGAGACCATGGGGATTAGTGGCTTGTATTCTTGATTCTTCTTATAAATATAGGAAGTTGGGTCCCAAAGGAAAGAAATGTATTTTCATTAGGTACCTAAAACACTCCGAAGAGTATGTGTTCATTGGTGAGCATGCTAATGGAGGTTTAACTGAAATCGAATCCCAAGATGTCACTTTCTTAGAGAATGAGTTTCCTAGCATGGGTGAAGTTGATGAGAATTTTGTTTTATATGAGTTGGAGGATTCAGGTAACACTAACACTCAAACAATTGAGATGCATAAGGAATTGCCTCGACATCTTGAGTCAAGTGAGAGTGAGAAGTTATCTGATAAGTCTCCTCCACAAGAATTGCAAGTGCATAAGAGCAATATAAAAAGTATTCCTCATTGTCAATTTACGATTGAAGGAGAAACTTTGATGGTTACTATACAAGATGAATAAGAACCTAAAACTATAAGCGAAGCTCTATCATGCCCTGCAAAGAAAGAGTGAAAAAAGGCCATGGAAGAAGAAATGGAATCCATGAAAAAGAACCAAGTCTGGGAATTAGTTGATCTACCCACTAGACGTAAGGCCATTGGGAACAAATGGGTTATCAAGATTAAACAAAAGGTAGATGGATCAATTGAGAGGCATAAAGCCCGACTAGTTGCAAAAGATATACCCAATAGGAGAGTATTGATTTTGAGGAAACTTTCTCATTAGTAGTAAGGTTTGCCTCTATTTGCCTTATCCCAACCATAGTGGTGCAATTGGATTTAGAATTGCACCAAATGGACATTAAAACGATATTTCTCAATTAAGAATTAGAAGAAGAAATCTACATGAAACAACTTGTAGGTTTCATTGTTACAGGCCAAGAGCAAAAGGTATGCAAGCTCAAGAAATCAATATATGACCCAAAGCAAGCATCTAGATAGTGGAATCTGAGATTTCATCAAGTGATAATTTCATATGATTTTACAATGATAGATGAAGACCATTGTGTGTACGTCAAACATTCACGAAAAAAGTTTATAATCTTATTTCTCTACGTGGATGATATTTTACTGGCTGGGAATGACAAGAAATATGTCATTACTACCAAAGGATGGTTGTCTTTAAAATTTGAAATGAAGGACATGGAAGAAGCAAGTTATATACTTGGTGTAAAAATCTATAGAGATCATTCAAGAAACCTTATGGCTTCGTCACAAGAAACATATGTAAAGAAACTTCTTGAGCATTTCATATAGAAAATTGTAACCTATTTGATACTCCTGTAGCAAAAGGCGAAGCTTTAAGCCTCAAGATGTATCCAAAGACTCCAGAAGAAAGAGGAAATGGCCAAAGTACCATATTCTAGTGCGGTTGGGAGCTTTATATATACTATGATGTGTACAAGGGTTGACAGATGTTATACAGTGGTTCTAGTCAACCGATATCAATCTAATCCAAGACCAAAACATTGGAAGGCTATCAAGATGATCTCGAGATATCTGAAAGGCATTGTGAATTATTCCCTTTGCTATAAGAGACATGACTTATGTTTAAAGAGATTTACGGATGCTGATTGGGGTGGAGATCTAGATGAGCATAAATCCACTTCAGGTCAGCATTCTTGCTCAATAATGATGTCATCTCTTGGAGTAGCAAGAAGCAAATCTGTATAGCATTGTCTATGATGGAAGCTGAATTTGTGGCTTGTTCAGCAATAGTGCAGGAAGCTATCTAGTTGAAAAAATTTCTTAAGCATTTGTAGTAGGAGTTCAATGACTATACATTGTGATAGTCAAGTAGCCATTGCGTTTACAAAGGACCCCAAGTATCACTACAAAACTAAACATATTGATATCAAGTACAACTTTGTGAGAGAAATTGTAGCACAGAAAGAAAAACTTTGCTATACATTCCAACATGTCAAATGATAGTAGATCCGCTCACCAAACCAATTGCTAAATCTGTATTTGTTGAGCATGGAAGATCTCTTGGATTAAGGATATGATCTATTTTGCAAAGTGTTTTGTTCATATGACTCTATATAGATCTTCCTATGGACATTTAATGGATGATGTTTGTTTAAAAAATTATCCGAAATTATTATGGTTAAATTCCATATTCAATAAGAAAAGTACATATACATAATAATCATGTGCTAGGCACATATTGTGAAAGTATGTTGACAAACTGAGATCGGCCTTCTCACACGGGCAATCACCTCTAACATTTTTTTTTGAAGACGTGTAGAAATGAGACAATTTTAAGCTAGTATGAACCCTAAATTAAAATTTGAGCTTAAAACAATTGTCATCTTGACAAAGAAGTCAAGACGAAGTTACTTAAATACTTTAAAAATAATAATATTGTAACCAGGGTAGATGTCCCCACCATCTACTTAGACCGTTTAAAAGCCAAACATGAGTTCTTAATTGTCAAGCAAGGAGGGCATTTGAAGGACTCAAGTTGGGCACTGTGGTGTGTCTGAACTCAAGACTGTACAGTATCTTCGATACCATAAGACATACGCTCTTTTGGAAAAGAGAGTTGATACCAATAGCAAATGATTCATACCACGTGTGCCAAGACGACCAAAAAGGATTAGTGAGAGAATGAATCCTTGCTTCTTCACTATGTGAGATCCTTGAGGTTTATATGACCTCTAATAGTATCTTTAGGACTTTTAATTATTTCATGATTTTTTAGTTCGATGGAAGCTACTTTAGTATGCAACCAACGACCACGATAATACGGTCTGATAAAGCATATCTGGAAAAGCTGCTAAATTAAAATTGAGGGATTCAAGTTGAAAAGGAAGACTATTTTATCTACATCCTTATATTCACCGATCGATCAATTATGTCAATTGTGAAAGTCTAAGACATAATTGTGGATATAAGTATTGTCTATGGTATAGCATGCTCTTATGTACATCAAAATTTATTTTGAGGGATTAGAGATACTGAGTTCGATGCAACAAAAGGAGTCTAGGGTACAGCAAGATTTTTTTTTTTTTTTTTGTTTAGGGTTTGAGCTGCCATTTATCCCTAACAGGTGAATAACTATGAAAGCTCAAATATGCTTGCTAGTCGCATGATCTATTTGCCAAGTATGAATGTACCAACATGTGAGTAATGTAAAGAGTGCTACATATTTATGTGGGGACAAAGTCGAGCCCATCATGTGCGAGTGGGAGATGTTGGTGTTTATGGATTCGGGTTGGATGCCCATGATAGAGCAACCTGATCAGTTTGAATTTGAATAGATGCGGGAGTTGGTCTCCTACCAAATAAAAAAAACTAGCAAGCAGTTTTTTGAACGTGAAAAAGGCACCCCATCTGAATATATGAGAGGGTTTTTCTTGGTGGATCAAGAACTTACTTCTCCCTCTTTTTCTTCAGACATTCAATCATTCTCTCTACACTTATCCATACAAAGGCATTTAAATTGTGAATTAAGGTATATTTTTCTTCTATGATTATACTCTAGACTAGCAGCCGGTAATCCAACATCAATTCTTAGGATTTTTCTTGAAAGAAACTTGTAAGTTCATACTCTTATTATAAATTTTATGTTAAACTTCGTTCTTCAGTTTGTGAAGTTGGAAAATTGACTTTCTCTACATCAGTTGTTGCCAGTTGGAAGCCTTGCCCAATATCAGAGCAATGTTGTAGGTGAAGCCAAGTCTCTTGTATCAAGATAAGAGACGTAACCAACTCAGCCAGTTGGCACCCTCTTAGTATATAAAGTTACATAAGCACATCAAAGGTCACAAACAGGTGCTCCTCAAATTAGTCATAAATCAATATGTTCAAATCCTAGAGTCCCAAGAAGATCAGTTGACATCCCAAATTGAATGTTGCTCAAAACTCTCTTATATTCGAGCCTATTTTCTGGTTAGTGTTCATTTATGATCTTTTGTCACATTTTGTGTCGTGTATTTATGAGATTGAGTCATAATATAAGCCTACTAATGGCCTGAATGGTGCCACTGATCCATTATTCCATTTACATAAAAAGCCTTTATGCCAATTCCTAGCAACTATTCTCACATGGTAGTGGTCATGAAGAGTATTGAGACAAGGTTATTAAGTCAATGTTTAGGGTTCTATCATGACTAGAAATGTTCATGGCAGTCTTATTTCAGATTTAGTTATGTCCAAGAAATCTTAGTCAACAAGATAAATGGGTTCAGTGCCTTCCTACATAGGGGTTTCATGGTATCTAAACTTTGTAAGGACACAATTGAGTGTTTGGAAAGAAGTCCATTTTTAACTCAGATCATTATGGTTGAGCACCTTATCCTTCACTAAGGAGGAAAGTACCATTATGACTAGAAAGGGAGTCTCCCATAAGTTCAATTCTTTTATATTTTGAAGATGAATTAAATTTTACAAAGCGATTCTCCAGCCTTTTCTTTTCTTCTTACTCTCTATCTCATGTCAGATTCCTCTATTCTACTCCCACTATGTTCAAGGATTGTCTTTATTTCAAGTCAACTGCTAGATTTTAAACTTAAATCATGGAATTCAAATGGCCATAAGACTAAAGGAAAAGATCTGACCTCAAAACAAGCTATATTAACTAGGGGTGTGTTTGGTTAGCCATTAAAAAAGTACTTTTTTTGCTTTTTGATTTTTAAAAAGTAAAAATCAAAAAGCAATGTTTGGTAATACCATGAAAAGCAAAAAAAACAAAAATAAAAAAAAAATCAAAATAATTATTTTATATGTGAAGCAAAATTTTTTTACTTTTTGCTCTAAATATAATTGCTTTTTGCTTTATAGCAACGTAATTACCAAACATGCTTTTTGCTTTTTTACTTTTGCTCAATAGAAAAAATCAAAAAAAAGTAAAAAATACTTTTTAAAAATCAAAAAGTATAACCAAACACACCCTAAAAGTATGAAACAAAAAAGGAAAAAAGAAAAAGAAGATCAACACTTGCCTCTAATGTTGAAAATGATTCCTTCGTGCTCAAGACTTCCTCAGGTAGTGAAGACATGAAAAGCAATGCATCTAACCGTTGATAAGCAAAAGGGATATCCACCAGCACCTTTATGAACTGTTCTGCAGGTCCAAGTTGGGCAGGATCACCGGTATATAGTCTGAGTCGTAGCTCTTCATCAGCAGTAGGAGCCATTTTCAGCAATGTCTGGATTAACTCTGTAGGAAGCTCATTTCCTGGTCAGGGGAGAAAGGAGAGCACGAAGCTAATGCATTAACAAATATATATCAGGAACTCTGTATGCAGATTTGCAAACACTTGTATTGCAAAAAACCAGTGAACAAACAGAAAAACAGAAAGAGTTCCTGAAATTATTATCCTTAGATGATAAATCAGATTACTAATGCTCCTTGGACAAAAAGACTTTTCTCATTTTGACACATGTCAAGAAATTGAGTTGGAAAGAAAAAGAATTAATTCACAACACTGTTTGGACAAAATATATCATATCAATAAATATAGAAAAAATTGTTAAAAAGCATTAAAAAGTAAAGTCCTACGTTTAAGGAAAAGAAAGCAATTTCTTTCATCACTTTTTTCATTCAAATTATTTCAATATATTAAGCATCTTGTTCAATATCTCCTCTTCATTTCTTAAAAATCCACAAATTAGAATAGAACCAAGCATGAATTTCTTAGACTCTTAACATGCCGATAAGTTATGTATCATGGAGGCAGACCATTTGTTCTATTTGGAAGGATGCAAGAATTCAAGTAAAATGACAATTAAAATATAAAAGCAGGGAACCCTTATCCGAAATTTACAAAATGTTATGTATTTTGCCAACTTCAAGAAATTTAGATTTTCACACAGCATCTGTTCTTGCACAATCATGTTACTTAAAAGATATTAATATAAAAGCTACCTTCCATAAGTGCATCACAAACTTCTTCTGTTCTCACACTCAGTGCCTTTAATGAAATTGCTAAATTCTGTGACTTTTTTGGATCAAGAATTCGAACATATTGAGGAGATGGATCTTTGAGTAATGACTCCTTCTTGCCTTCACCCTTGTGCTTATCAGTAGAGCTGTAACCAAATAGACTTTCTATCATCTCCTCATTAAACCTGCAGAATCAAAACCATTTGTTTAGTGTATCAATGAAATGCAAATTCAATAACAGTATTAAAGAGACATAAAGCTTACTGGAAGGAACCCGATTTAATCTGATTCCAGACCATCGACTGATCAGGGTTTGCGAGAACTTTGTCCCAGAATAATGGCTTCAGCTTGGTTTTTGGTGCATTACTGTCAGCATTCTCACCAAATGGTGGGCCAGAAGGTGGTTTTGGCCCACCTGATGGTGGCTGATGCGCTCTTGCTAATGGTGGACGAGGAGGTAAAACACCTTTGGGTGGTGGTGGAGGGGGCGCACCAGGCTTTTTATTGGGTGCTGGAGGTGGTGGAGCAGGAGGGGATGGAGCAGCCTTCAGAACAGGAGGCATGGGTGGAGGAGGTGGTGGTTTGGGTGGAGTATTGCTTGGTGCATTAAAAGCCTTGGTGGACAAGTTGGAAATCACTGAGTCCACTTCAGATTCTGGAGCTTGAGCTGAGCCAATATGTAACAATGAGGCATGATCATTTTGGCTAGGATCAGTTTTTAAAGGCAAAGCCCCCAACTTATTGGGGTCGATCGGATTTCCTTGGTCTGAAGACTTTTTTGAAGAACCTGGTATAATACTACAAATCAGCACTGTGAAATATAAGGTCTATACCATAAAAGATACAAATAAAACCTAACCATACCAGAGAAGTCGCTCAAACTTAAACTCAAAAGCGGCCTATCATCCCTTCGGTTGTATCTTGAGTAGCCTTTGTTTCTTCGGCATCTGTTATAGCAAATAAAGATGCATGCTGCAAGAAAAGATGTCCCAACTGCTGTTAGAACTACAGCAATAACAACCGACCTTTTGCTGTCGTTTTTCTTCTCTGCAGATGCAACTGGAGCTGCATCTGGACTAAATTCAAATAGTGGAGGAGATTGGCCACCAGGAGTAATATCTTGGAAGAATCGATCAGGAGATGCTGGCCTTGCAGGTGCCGGAACAGATGATGGTGCGGGAACAGAGGACGGTGCTGGACCATAACCAGGTGCCTCAATTCCAGGGCCTCGGGATAGAGCAGTTAAAAGAGCTGGAGCTGGTGCCAAGGTAGGTGGTGCAGTTGGAGAAGGTTGATCAGCCAAACGCCTTCTTGAAACAGGATGCCAGCCTAATGACTCAAAACAAAAAGCACGCCAATTTCTCAGACTGTCCTCTTCAGAGACACGCAACTGGAAGCTTTGCCTGCTCAAACAATTTAGAAAGGCATCCTTAATTTCAGGGGGAAGAAGAGAGATGGCTTCCTGTATGCTGCCTTTGGTAAATGAGTCATCAAAGCTTGTTACAATTTCTTTTATGTCTTTCACATGTAGACCACAATCAAGCCACATTTGTTCCACCTGTTGCATCACATCTCTGCCATCAGCCAGAGTTTAACAATATATTGCTTAAAACATATATTATCAAACAATTAACAAGAGTATGTTGCTCACAACAGATTCCAAGAAGTAAAGTAATAAATTTCAAGTTTGGAGATATAAAAATCGATGCATGCCCAACAAGTTTTTAAATTATAGTAGATACAAAAATTCTGATCATTGTCAAAGTATGACAATTTATAGAACAGGCCCAAAACGTGATTGAATTAAACCCATGACAAAGAATGGAATTTCTAAAGCAGTAAGTTCTAAGTCTTGTCTAAAATTAGGAAAATTACTTTAAAAGATATTCAAGCCCTATGGTGCATTAGATCTAAAATCCAAAATGAGCAGGATGTGAAATGATATTGATACATTAGAAGCAAGCATTGCAATGAATGAATTATTTGTTATGACATGAAACCAGCTTATAGAACTACATGACTTGCACGCCATTAATGAGACAATATACAAAGGATATGATATACATTTAGAATGACTCCACATTGATGTTTGGATATAGCTTCTGTTATGATCAGGTATAATGAATTTCAATATATAGGCAGTTTCAGACAATAAACTATAGGACAACCATAAACACCCAGCTTTGTCCCATCTGTTTGGGGTTTAGCTTTATGGGTTCTTAATTGCCAAGCATCACTATACATGCACATGTTGTTTTAAGCTTTTCCATTCCCTTTATTACAATCTTCATCCATGTTACTTCAGTTCTTACCCCTTTCCTACATCCTTATAAGATATCAAAATGAATCAGAAAAAAAAAAACAAATAAACATTATTTTGAAGGCTACATTATTCCTTTGGACCTTTAAATGCATCTTTTTGGTAGTTTTAGTCTGAAAAATAATAAAATTATACTTAAAGATTGATGCCATTTTACAATGTTTTGATGACAACCTAGCAAGTGACAATTTGACAAAATGTTTATGAAATTCAAGCTTTAGGAATAGCCATCTCTTTCTAGAAAATATAAAACTCTTTCAATATCTTTCAAATCTAACAACACAAGTCTTCCAAGTTTTCTAAAAAAAGATGAATCAAAGGTACATGTTTAAATTTGAGTATGTTCTCTTTGAAAATCAAAGAAACAAAGGATTGACAGGAAAAATAGCATAACTTACACATGCATGCAATAAATTTGCCACTAAAGCTGCTTTTGGCTGAAACTCTAAAGTCAACCTTAGTTTAGGACCAGTTCTTGCTGAAATCCAAACATATGGTTTCTGCTTCCAAGACCAGAACAAATCTTAAAACCATGATCCACATATGTCATGTATAGAAAAACATGGAACAAAAGAACAGACATAGGATAGGAATGACATATCAATCATGTATGCAATGTAATGACTACCTACAGTAAGGGCCCGTTTAGATGGTGGAATCCACTATCTGTGGATGAGCGAATAAATGAAGTAGCAGGGTTGTGTTGGCTCGAGGATTCCTGAATCCTTATTTTTTAGGGACAAGTAAATCCAATTGTGAGGTGATTTATCTTATCATTAAAAACCCAGGATTAGCTATGTCCATCAGCTGCCCTGTATTTTTGAAGTGCTCCGCTTCCCGTGTAAATCTAAAATGGAAACCTTGCCTGAAAGATCTTATCTTATTGGGTAGATAATATCTTCCAACATCCAAGTGGGCATGAAAGACTATTTTACTGTATCTGACTACCCCTTTATCATTTCAAAGTCAAGGTGAATCAAACACCAATAGCTTGAAACATGAAAGATTGGTGAAACATGTCAACAAAAAAGATCCACAAACAGAAAAACACAGAATTTGTAGCATAGAAGTCAAAAATAAAAGTCAAAGTATAAGTGCCATGGTGTTGAGTCTAAAGCACCAGCCGATGTGATACATGACAACCTGAGGACATACAGAAAAAAAGGAGACATCACAAGCCCAAGAATGTATCAACTTAGCTCACTCAAGGCAATAAATATGCTTCAATGATGATGAGGCAATTCCTTAGGTAAATTGGGTGGCATCAAAGGTGAAGCTGGCAATAATCATGATTGTGATCGAAAATGACATAGACAACTTGAATGTCAAGGGAAATGGAATTAAACTGCAATGTAGCATGGCTAGCTGTAAGCAAATGCCTAAGAAGTCCCCCAAAATTTGTATTCAACAATATAAACTGCAAACTAAGATGTTCAATGCAGGTTGATGATGAGATGAACTAGATGGTGGTGAGTTTGTAGATGGTGAGGAAGATCGGCCAAGAATGCAACTGGCAGCAAATGTGAACTAGCCTAAAAATGATAACATGACATAGTAAGATTAAATAAGGTTAATCTTTAAGTGTTGTTTATTCTCTGAACTAACACAACACTCATAAACTCCTTTATGCAATATAGCTAACGTAATAACTATATCCTGGGAATTTCCTCTCAACGTTTCAGTTTTAAGCAGAAAGTGCATTGCACTTGTCCATCATATTCTCCATTTCTCCTTGAAATATGCCTTTTTATCTCTCTCAGAGGCCCCTTATATTACCAAACCAAGAACGAATAACTGATGAGAGGAAAGACAAAAAGACATTAACCTGGGTGGCAATAAATTTTACTCAAAAATAAGACAATAACTTGCCCCATGGGTCCTACTGAAGATTAAAGGCAATATACCATTCAATTAAGGCACTATTAATCATGATTAAGAAATTAGTCTAATATTTCTTGGATGAAACAGATATTATCTTTGGTATAATTCCAGCTGTTATGACAAAGCATATCCTTGAAGTAGCCATAAAAATTCGATCTTTTATAAAGGGAAATAGGATAGAATCCCCTAACCGCATCTTCATTTATATCTGGAGACGCCTGCACCAAAGAGAAATCCCTCAAATCCAAGAACAGCCGCTGCCTGCCCGCCGAACCTCTCGGCACCAGAATATGAAACAAGATCGCACAAACGACGGCGAATCCGTACTTCCTGAAACCCATTATCATTTCTTGCTTCGATCTTCCAACCGAGTCGCACCTCTTTCCCTTCTCATCTCATCGATTGCCGTCGTCGAATCAGCTCCAATAGCGTGCAGCCCAATGAAAATCTCTTCCCCAGTAAACCCTAAGGATGTAGCCAAAATCCAAATAAGGCTCCAAGAAACGATCTTTTTATCTTTTTTAGGCAATATGATCGAAAAGCACCTTGAAGACCTCACCAAAATCCAGATATGAGCTAAAAAATAATCTTTTCTCCTCCAACATCCGAATCCGAGCAACGATTTGGAATTTTCCTTCAAATTAATCTTGGACGGCCTCTTCTTTTGGATTCGAACCAGCTAATAGCATTCAAAAGCCTCGGATTTATAAATCCCGATGGCTGCTGACCGGAGAGTCCTCCTGAATCAAGAAGACCACCTGGAGAACCTCTGGCGATTTTTTTGTTCGAGTAATCTTCACCGATGGCGGTCGTGAAAAAGAGGAGGTGGGGAAGGAAAGGTGCAGGGACGCGGAAGGAGAAGAAAGACGCGTGGGAGAGGGATCAACGGATAGTGGTCTTCGGTTGGCAACAAAACAGAAGAATATGTTATTTGCTTTGAGATTTGATAACCACTTACCTGGATTTAACTTCGACGTAAGGCGGAGTCCCGTTTTTCTGATTCAAATCTAAAATTAGATGGGACGAGCGCACATTAGTTTAATTTTGAAACTAGAGGGACGAGCGCACATTAGTTTAATTTTGAAACTAGAGGGAGTATTTTGAGATTGTAGTATCATATTCATGGTTAAACATGCCTGTTGGGCGGGCCAGATTGAGTTCAGGCCGGGCTTACCTCAAGGAGATACAATAATTTTTCAGGCTCAAGACTGGATCGGCCCGGCCTTTGGGCCTCTTTTCTAGATCCGAGCTCTCTACGTATCAAGCTTCGGACTTTCAGGCATGACCTTGAGGATTGCATCCGAGCTCTCTACATATCAAGCTTCGGACTTTTAGGCATGACCTTGAGGATTGCATCTGTCGAAGCTAATATCACTGAACAAGAAATGGGGAGGATGCCGGGCCCATAAGGCAAAGAAGAGATGGGAAGAGAAGGAGGCAGAGAGGTGCGGAGGCATAAGGAGAAGGCATGAAGAGAAGGTGCGACGGCAACGAGGAAAAGCCCAATTCCTAGTCTTGTCAGGAAGAGCTGAGCACTTTGAGGAAGATAGGATAATTGAGGAGGAGATGGGAAGGTGAGAAAGGAGGAGAGCTGTAGAGCACGGCAAGAAGGGCACATTTAGCAAGAAGACAGTGGAACAAAAGAGAAGGCTTGGGCGTTTTCCGATGGAATCAGGGATGAAAGTAAGGAGGTGGTGCTTGGATGTGAGGCGGTAGTCGAGGATGATGATGATAGCACAAAGCTCGGTGGTTAGGCAGAGGCAACAATTATAGAAGTTAAATCGAGTGCAAGAGTCGGCCTACATGGAAGTAATAGAAGATCGGGAGCTTGGACCATTGGTAAGAAGATGATGGCGGGATTTGTAGAGGCAAAGGTGGAGGTCGTGGGTAGTGTGGAATTGGGTAGGATATCCTTTTGGTCTTTCATTCAACGGTGCCAATATTGTGGATGGGGATGGAATGGCTAGAGTTAGGAAATCAAGGTCAGAGATTTAGGTTGTGAGAGTGAGAAAGAACACGAATAGGATCAAGTTATAGACTTACGAGCAGGTTCTGGATATTTAAAAATTAGGTTGAATATGAGTTCATGCTGGTCAATATAAATCCAAGTCCAATCCATTTGAAAATTCAAGCTTAATTTTTTAAGTTCGAGCCACCCCATTGGATTGAAAATTATCATCCAAACCCATTTTAAGAGGGCTGGACTGAGACGAGCGTTTCGGGTCTTGAGCAGGTCTATTTATAATTTAAAAATAACAGCTTTTGTAGCGATTACTAGGATATATAAAATACCATGAAAATAAAGTTGGAGATCTAGATCCACTCTGGTTTATGGTTGGACCACAAAGAGGCGGTCCACCGGTTATGTAGGCTTAGTATGCCGTCAAACGCTGAACGAGAGAAAATACTAAAAAAAAGAAAACAGTATTATAGTATGCTATTTAGCATGCTATAATATAAACTGTTGGGGATAAATCCCGCTCCTGCCGAAGCCCGGCCCAACGCTCAGCCCAATGTAACCAGTAGCCGCTGAAGAGCTTCAGTGCCAGGCGCCAGGCCGAGCCCCTAACACGGCCGAACTGCCTAGAGGCCGAACTCCCCTGCACCAAGGTCCGGGCCGAACTGCCTAGAGGCCGAATCAGCGAACCCTGGCCGAACTCCTTCGGACCCCGCGGCCGAACTCCTTCGGACCGACCCCAGGCGAGCCCGTGCAGCCGAACTCCTTCGGACTCCCCACGGCCGAACTCCTTCGGACCGACCTCAGGCGAGCCCGTGCAGCCGAACTCCTTCGGACTGCCCACAGCCGAACTCCTTCGGACTTCCCGCGGCCGAACTTCCTTCGGATCGACCCCAGGCGAGCCCGTGCAGCCGAACTCCTTCGGACTCCCCACGGCCGAACTCCTTCGGACCGACCCCAGGCGAGCCCGTGCAGCCGAACTCCTTCGGACTGCCCACGACCGAACCCCTCAGCGAGCCCTGGCCGAACCAACTAGCAACCGAAGTCCTTCAACTGGCCAGCCGAGCCTCTTCGGGCCTCTCAGCGGTCGAACTCCTCGGCAACCGTCCCGCGGTCCGAACTCTACAGATGGCCGACCCTTCAGCCAGACGAACTTCCCCAGCCTCCCCCTCGGCCGAACTCTGTTACAAGTCCGAACTCCATTGGACGAACTGTCGCCTGCAGCAAGACCGGACGACGCCTTCCTCCCCGTACCGGACTCCGTGCGGCCCACGACTCGCCGGTATGGCTCCCACGATGACTCGCCGGTATGGCTCCCACGATCTATCCGGACGACGCCTTCCTCCCCGTACCGGACTCCGTGCGGCCCACGACTCGCCGGTATGGCTCCCACGATGACTCGCCGGTATGGCTCCCACGATCTACCGGACGACGCCTTCCTCTCCGTACCAAACTCCATGCTGCCCGACGACTCTCTCCCAGACGGCACAGCCGTCACCATCAACTGAGCTCCGCTATAAAAGGACCCCTCCCGACATACTAAGGCTAAGCTCTCTGAACTCTCGACTCTCTAAGCTCTCATCCGCATCTCTAAGCTCCGGAACTCATTCCGAGCACTCCATTACTGTTGGCCGGAAGCTAACTTGACCGTCGGAGGGTCCTGCCGGAGCCACCACCCCACCGGTTCCGGATGGGACTTCGTTTTGCAGGTCCCCGGCGGCGCCCAGCGGCCTCGATTGCGGCGACCTCCGGCGGCGACGGATTTCTGCACCAACAGATTGGCGCTGGAAGAAGGGATTGAACCTTCGAGGTTCCCTTGTTCTTAAAGGAGTGCTCGGCGACGATTTCCTTCACCTGCTCCAGATCTCTCTTCCCCCTCTTCAGTATTCCTTTTCTGAAAAAAAAATGCCCCCCAGAAGAGCCTCGACCCAGAGGTCGGCAGCCTCTGCGGCCCGATCCCGTTCGGGTCCGTCCGCTCCCACTCCGGCCCCGGCGACACGGGCCCGCTCCGTACCCACGGTGGATGCGGAGCGGTTCGACCTGCTTGCCCAGCAGGTCCGCGATCTTACGGAGGCGGTGCAGGCCACGCATTCGCGAGGTCCGGCGCCCACTCGACCGGCGCGGGGTTCCCCGGAGCCCGGGAACCCAGTCCAGGAGCGACCAATGTGGGCTACCCGACCTCCGGCCCTCGGGAGAGAAGGGCAGCCTGCAAGGAGCCCCTGCTCGGACCGCGGCTCGACCCAGGGAGAGGCTTCACACCTATTCCGCGAGAAGACCTTGGGGATTAAGGATCGCGAAGACTTCCTGGATCAAAGGCTCTTGGAGATGGGACGACGCATAGAAGAACTTCGTCATACTCCTTCCTCCCGCGGTAACGATATTTGTACTGATCCTCCCTTCTCACAGAAAATTATGCAGGAGCAGGTACCGCCGAACTTCAAGCTCCCGCATTTTGAAAGCTACGATGGGACCACCGACCCGGTCGACCATTTGGAGGCTTTCAGGACTACGATGTTGCTCCATGGCGCGCCTGATGCCATCTTGTGTCGGGCTTTCCCTTCTACCCTCAAAGGAGCGGCCAGGAATTGGTACTCGGCGCTTAAGCCGGGCACCATCCTGTCATTTGACCAAATGAGTCAACAATTCGCGGCCCACTTTGTCAGCAGCAAACGGCCGCGCAGAGGCTCGGATTCCTTGTTGGCCATCAGGCAAAAAGAGGGAGAGCCCATCCGGGCTTACGTCACCCGGTTCAACGCTGCCGCGCTGGAAGTCCGGAACCTGGACCAATCAGTTGCTATGGCCGCGCTCAAGGGCGGCCTTCAGAAGAACGACCTGTTGTTCTCCCTGGAAAAGAAATATCCCAGGGATTTCGCTGACATGCTAGCTCGGGCGGAAAGCTATGCCCGGGCAGAGGAGGCTTTTGAGGCCAAGGATAATGAAGCTCGCGACAAGCGACGATTAGGCAGAGCGGAAAGGCCCGCCGAAGAAAGAAAGCGCACCGAAGCTTGGCCGCGCTCCCGAACTCCCCCTGGTCGCGGGCGAGCCCGGACTCCACCTCAGGCTCGGGGGAGGGAAGCCGCCGACGGAAGGGCACACCGAAGTCCCCCCCGACGCCGAAGTCCCCTCCGGCGCCGAAGTTCCCCCCGGCGCCGAAGTTCTCCCCCACGACGAGGTTCGTCTCCGCGCCAAGGTTCTCCCCTCCGGCGGCGTTTTCACAGCTACGCCCCCCTCAACGCCCCGAAGGCTCAAGTGCTGCTGGAGATCAAGGGAAGACTTCTGGAGCTGGAGAGAATGCGCTCCCATCCCAGAAAATGCAACCCCAACAAGTTCTGCCTTTACCACCGTGACCACGGTCACGATACCGAGGAGTGCATCCAGCTCCAGGATGAAATCGAGGAGCTGGTCCGGCGGGGCAGGCTTGGCCGATTCCTGCAAAGACAACCTAAAGAGCGGGAAGATCGGCCGAGAATGTTGCCGCCGGATGGGGAGGATCGGCAGGAGGATCGGCCGCCTCTCGACGTCATTAACACCATCTCGGGAGGACCGCAGCGGGGAAAGACCGACGAATCCGAGGGACCGGCGAAGAGGCAGAGGACCTCGGAGCCCGTGACCTTCACCGAGGCAGACGCCCGAGGGATCCGATTTCCACATAACGACGCGGTTGTAATCTCTTTAAACGTCGCTAATTATGATGTACGCCGCATTTTGGTGGATAATGGAAGTTCGGCGGACATATTATTTTATGATGCCTTCTTAAAAATGTCCCTACCTGACACCCGCTTAGGGCCTGTAGATTCCCCCCTGGTAGGATTTGCCAGGCACGCCGTTCCGGTCGAAGGCATGGTGACTTTGGCGGTGACGGCGGGCCAATCCCCAAAATTGGCCAAGGCACGGATCGACTTTTTGGTCGTGAAGACCTCGTCCGCCTATAATGCAATCCTTGGACGACCCGGCCTAAACGCACTACGGGCGGTTGTGTCAACCTACTACTTAAAGATGAAATTCCCAACGAGCCGCGGAGTCGGCGAGGTCAGAGGAGACCAGGCCCTGACAAAGTACTGCTACTCGGTTGCCCTGCGCAGAGGAGACCGGCCCGACCCTTACCTTGTTGATGGACTGGACGTCCGCGACGACCTCACTGAAGAACGGGGCGAACCTGCGGAAGACCTCGTCCCTGTGTCCTTACACGATGGAGACCCGGGGCATGAGGTGCGGATCGGCTCCAACTTGGCGGCCGAGGTTAGAAGACAGCTCGTCGCTTTCCTCAGAAGGAATGCAGACGTCTTCGCCTGGGCCCCAGCGGATGTACCAGGGATCGACGCCGATGTTATAGAGCATCGGCTGGCCATCGACCCAAGGCACCGACCCATCAGAGAAAAGTTGCGCCACCAAGCCCCAGAGAGACAGAAAGCGGTAGTGAAGAAGTGGATAAGCTCCTCGAAGCCGGACTCATCCGGGAGGTCAACTATCCGACCTGGGTCTCGAACGTGGTCCTCGTCAAAAAAGCAAACAACAAATGGCGGATGTGCGTCGACTTCAAGAAGCTGAACAAAGCCTGCCCAAAGGACAGCTACCCCCTGCCGAGGATCGATCAGCTGGTGGACGCTACCTCGGGCCACGAGCTCCTCACTTTTATGGACGCATTTTCTGGTTATAACCAGATACGCATGGCGCCCGAAGATGAAGAAAAGACCACCTTTATTACTGACCGAGGTCTCTACTGTTACAGGGTCATGCCTTTCGGACTCAAGAATGCAGGAGCCACCTACCAGCGCTTGGTCAATAAGGTCTTCAAGGGGCAGATCGGCCGCAACATGGAGGTGTACGTGGACGACATGCTAGTCAAAAGCCGAGCCTCGACGGACCACCTCGCCGATCTTGAAGAAACCTTCGGTGCGCTTAGGAGGCACAAGATGAAGTTGAACCCGACCAAATGCGCCTTCGGCGTGACCTCCGAAAAATTTCTAGGATTCATGGTGTCGAGACGCGGAATCGAGGCAAATCCCGAGAAAATCCGAGCCATCCAGGAGATGACTGCCCCAAAAACTATTAAGGAAGTTCAGCGCCTGGCTGGGAAGGTGGCGTCCCTGAACCGCTTTGTCTCGAGGTCGGTCGAGCGGTGCCTGCCTTTCTTCCAGGTCCTCAGGCGACCGAAAGATTTTTGCTGGACAGCGGAGTGCAAACAGGCATTCGAGGAGCTTAAAAACTACCTCGGCGCGCCCCCGCTGCTGGCAAAGCCCGAACCTGGAGAAGGGCTGCTCCTATACCTAGCTGTCTCTCCAATGGCCCTGGCGGCTGTCCTGGTCAGGGAAGATGCGAAGGCGCAACAACCAGTCTACTACGTGAGCCGAGCCTTGAGGGACGCGGAGACCAGGTATTCCAAGTTAGAAAAACTAATTTACTGTCTTCTGATCGCAGCCAGGAGGCTCCGACCTTACTTTCAGGAGCATACCATAACGGTCCTCACGGACCAACCAATAAGAGCCGTCCTCCATCGAGCAGATGCTTCAGGAAGAATCGCCAAATGGGCGATCGAGCTCACGGAGTTCGACATCAATTACCGGCCCAGGCCATCGATCAAGGCTCAAATACTGGCAGACTTCGTGCTGGAATGCACCGCACCAGTTGAAGCCGAACTTGAATCAAGCGAGACTATCATCGGAGGGAGACCAGGCCCCAACGAAGCCGAGCTGTGGCGGTCGAGCTTCCCTGAAGAAAGGGCCGACCTTCTTGAAGGCGCCTGGGTTCTGCATGTGGATGGCTCATCCAACTCCAGCGGGGCCGGCGCAGGGCTGGTCCTGGTTAGCCCCGAGGGGATCGTCACCGAGTACGCATTGCGCTTCGAGTTTCCCACAACCAACAATGGGGCCGAGTATGAAGCGCTGATAGCCGGGCTGCAGATAGCCAGGGAATTGAAGGTGGGTCGGCTTCAAGTCTATAGCGATTCTCAGTTGGTGGTCGGTCAGGTCGGCGGCAGCTACGAGGCGCGGGAGGAAAGCATGGTGATGTACCTCGGGAAGGTGAAGAACTTAATACCAGCCTTCGACAGCTTCGACATTCGGCACATCCCAAGGACCGGGAATACAAGGGCCGACCTCCTCTCCAAGTTGGCCACCTCTGCCCCGGCCGAACTACCAAAAGAGGTGTTTCTGGAAACTCTGAAGTGCCCGACCACCGAGGAACCTCAGGGTCCGTCCTGCGGACGGACTTCGAGCCCAGCTGGATCGATCCGCTGATCGCCTACCTCGAAGAAGGGGTCCTCCCTCACGACCGGAGAGAAGCTCGGAAGCTCAGGAGTCAAGCCTCCCGCTACGTCTTGTACGAGGGCAGGTTATATAAAAGGTCGTACTCCCTCCCGTTGCTGAGGTGCCTCCGACCCTCTGAGGCCTGCATCGCGCTACAGGATGTCCACGAAGGACTCTGCGGAAGTCACGCGGGAGCCAGATCCCTGTCGCAAAGACTACTTCGGCAAGGGTACTACTGGCCAACCCTACTTCGTGATTCCACGGAATACGTGAAGAGATGTGACCGCTGCCAGAAGAACGCCAGCGTGCAAAGGCAGCCGGCATCCGAACTCACTCCGCTCACTGCACCCTGGCCCTTCGCTCAGTGGGGGATGGACATCCTCGGCCCCTTCCCAACGGCGTCCGGACAACGGAAGTTCCTCCTGGTCGCGATTGACTACTTTACCAAGTGGGTCGAGGCGGAACCACTAGCGAAGATCACCGAGGCCAAGGTGCAGGACTTCGTCTGGAAGACGCTGATCTACCGGTTCGGCCTGCCCCGAGCCCTCATAACCGATAATGGGCGACAGTTCGCTGGAGCCCGGTTTGCCGAGTTCTGCGAAGGACTGAACGTCTCCCACCACTTCACATCGGTGGCTCATCCGCAAGCTAATGGGGAAGCCGAAGTGACCAATCGGACCCTGCTGCAAGGCCTCAAAACGAGGCTCGACAGGGCAAAGGGGGCCTGGGCAGACGAACTCTACCACGTCCTCTGGGCATACCGAACAACGCAGAGGGTACCCACCGGCGAGACGCCCTTCACCCTGGCCTTCGGCACCGAGGCAGTCATCCCGATCGAGCTCAAACTTCCATCTGCTCGAATCGTGGGCTTCAACGAGCAACTCAACCCCCAGGACCTCAGAGCCAACCTCGACCTCCTAGAAGAAAAGAGGAAAGTGGCCCGCATCCGGATGGCCACCTACCAACGGAAGGTGGCTCGGTATTACAATTCCAGAGTCAAAAACAAGGCGTTCAGAGTTGGAGATTTGGTGCTCCGACGAGCAGCCGTCTCTCAGCCCCAGAGTCAAGGAAAGCTCGTCCCAAATTGGGAAGACCCGTACGAAGTGGTAGAGGTCGTCCGACCTGGAACCTATCGCCTAAAGGAGCTCGGAGGACTAACGCTTCCCCGACCTTGGAACTCGGAAAACCTGAGAATGTACCACCAATAGTTTCCCTCAATAAAATCATTTCTGGATGCGAAATCTATACGATGACAGGAAAGAAGCAGTCAGCCGCGTTAGGAACAGGAGGAGAACCTCGTCCTAGCGTGAGCAAAGTCGAAGGCCCCGTCCACAAAGGACGGGATGGGGGGAGAAGCGAGGACGACGGTCCTCATGTGCCCCCACAGCCGGCTAGGAACAGGAGGAGAACCTCGTCCTAGCACGAGCAAAGTCGAAGGCCCCGTCCACAAAGGACGGGATGGGGGGAGAAGCGAGGACGACGGTCCTCATGTGCCCCCACAGCCGGCTAGGAACAGGAGGAGAACCTCGTCCTAGCACGAGCAAAGTCAAAGGCCCCATCCACCAAGGACGGGATGGGGGGAGAAGCGAGGACGACGGTCCTCATGTGCCCCCACAGCCGGCTAGGAACAGGAGGAGAACCTCGTCCTAGCGTGAGCAAAGTCGAAGGCCCCGTCCACAAAGGACGGGATGGGGGGAGAAGCGAGGACGACGGTCCTCATGTGCCCCCACAGCCGGCTAGGAACAGGAGGAGAACCTCGTCCTAGCATGAGCAAAGTCGAAGGCCCCGTCCACAAAGGACGGGATGGGGGGAGAAGCGAGGACGACGGTCCTCATGTGCCCCCACAGCCGGCTAGGAACAGGAGGAGAACCTCATCCTAGCGTGAGCAAAGTCGAAGACCCCGTTCACGAAGGACGGGATGGGGGGAGAAGCTCGGACGACGGTCCGGATGTGCCCCCACAGCCCGTTAGGAACAAGAGGAGAACCTCGTCCTAACGTGAGCAAGGTTCAAGGCCTAGCCACAGAGTCTACGGCAAGCTTCACTACAGAAGACGAGGTCTCCTTCGGACCTCAGCTTCAACTTCGGTGTCAGCATCAGCGGGAGACGGGATCTCCTCCCAAGCGATCATAACCTTGACTGCAAAAGAGGAGGTCTCCCCCGAATCGACTTCGGTTGATGAAGGCAATGTCAACTCCGACCCTGACCACGGGGGGCGACATTGACTCCGGCCTCAACGTCGGCTTCACCAATTTTGGCTGGAAACGAGTCCCACTTCAACTCCAAACATCGACTGGGGATGAAACCTCCCCCGAAGCCTCAGCTTCAACTTCAGCGTCAATATTGGCTGGAGATGAGACCTCCCCCGAGCTTCAGCTGCAACCAATGCGGAGCCTGGAAGAAGACTTCGGCAGTCGCCTGTTTTGGTACTCCCTTCCTTCAATTTTTGAACTCGGGAGTGGGGGGGCTACTGTTGGGGATAAATCCCGCTCCTGCCGAAGCCCGGCCCAACGCTCAGCCCAATGTAACCAGTAGCCGCTGAAGAGCTTCAGTGCCAGGCGCCAGGCCGAGCCCCTAACACGGCCGAACTGCCTAGAGGCCGAACTCCCCTGCACCAAGGTCCGGGCCGAACTGCCTAGAGGCCGAATCAGCGAACCCTGGCCGAACTCCTTCGGACCCCGCGGCCGAACTCCTTCGGACCGACCCCAGGCGAGCCCGTGCAGCCGAACTCCTTCGGACTCCCCACGGCCGAACTCCTTCGGACCGACCTCAGGCGAGCCCGTGCAGCCGAACTCCTTCGGACTGCCCACAGCCGAACTCCTTCGGACTTCCCGCGGCCGAACTCCTTCGGACCGACCCCAGGCGAGCCCGTGCAGCCGAACTCCTTCGGACTCCCCACGGCCGAACTCCTTCGGACCGACCCCAGGCGAGCTCCGTGCAGCCGAACTCCTTCGGACTGCCCACGACCGAACCCCTCAGCGAGCCCTGGCCGAACCAACTAGCAACCGAAGTCCTTCAACTGGCCAGCCGAGCCTCTTCGGGCCTCTCAGCGGTCGAACTCCTCGGCAACCGTCCCGCGGCCGAACTCTACAGATGGCCGACCCTTCAGCCAGACGAACTTCCCCAGCCTCCCCCTCGGCCGAACTCTGTTACAAGTCCGAACTCCATTGGACGAACTGTCGCCTGCAGCAAGACCGGACGACGCCTTCCTCCCCGTACCGGACTCCGTGCGGCCCACGACTCGCCGGTATGGCTCCCACGACGACTCGCCGGTATGGCTCCCACGATCTACCGGACGACGCCTTCCTCTCCGTACCAAACTCCATGCTGCCCGACGACTCTCTCCCAGACGGCACAGCCGTCACCATCAACTGAGCTCCGCTATAAAAGGACCCCTCCCGACATACTAAGGCTAAGCTCTCTGAACTCTCGACTCTCTAAGCTCTCCTCCGCATCTCTAAGCTCCGGAACTCATTCCGAGCACTCCATTACTGTTGGCCGGAAGCTAACTTGACCGTCGGAGGGTCCTGCCGGAGCCACCACCCCATCGGTTCCGGACGGGACTTCGTTTTGCAGGTCCCCGGCGGCGCCCAGCGGCCTCGATTGCGGCGACCTCCGGCGGCGACGGATTTCTGCACCAACATAAACCATATACAATATTTTATCTATCTTTTTTAAATAAACAAATAAAAATATAACACTTTTAGGTTTAACATTTTCTGCATCACATCTCCAGAAAAGAGATTATGCAATTTAGAAAACAATATTTAATTATCACGTACAAATTGTGTATGTGAAAGGTAATGCCATTATTTTTTGTTGTTGCCCGTTACGTTCCATCTTTGTGCTGTTAAAACAACAATTATAACTTGATTAGTTCCGAATTCAGATATTTAACTATTTATTTTTGAGGCAAATAATAATCATATTACCTTATTACTCTTACAAAGATGTAATTTTCATATTGAACCCTACATAGAGTTATTTTTGTATATTTGCCCTACCATCATTCTCCATTAGAGATGTTGTTGAAGTGTTACCAAGTTTACAAGATAATGATTTTACTCTTAAATATCCAGCTCCAAAAAAGTAAAATTAAATCTCTTAAGCACTAAGACAACATTTTGCAATGGCTTAAAATGATGATTCGTTTTACTTATGCTGATTAATTGGGTGCAGCAAAGGTCCAGAAGATGTATCAATTTCATTACTCCTACGTGTGCCACCGCATGTTGGTTGATGTAGTTTGTACCATGCCCGCATGTGGTTGAATTATCCAATTATAGCTCACACATATTACGCAAATATAGCTCAAATACCGAAGCTCCAAGTTAGAATTGGGCATGATTTGAACCTAGTTTCTAATAATTGAATGCCAAACATTTTTGAAATGCCAGCAGATTCAGGTAAGAATGGGGCTTACCAGGGAGAAAACATACTATGTGCATCACATAGCCATGCATGCAACTAATTGTAGCTGCTCTTTTCTATGGGCCACATTCATCATATGCTGCTATAAAAACAAGCAACTATGATTAACTACATGCACAGTCTGTGCAAGGTATATTTTTTCCTTACCAACCCCAAAATCAAGTCCAACATGGCCGGAGAAGGTGCATAGGATTGGTTGAAATTAGCCTGATGATGTGGGTTACTGGTGTCAACAACCTGCTAAGATGACGTTATCCAAAAGTGCCGTCATTCATTAGGCCCAAAATTTTGTCCGGTCATGTTTGAGTGAACCCACATTAAAGGCAACGCAACTTGCATGCTAGCAGGCAAAAGCCTCATCCATTGGCAGACGTAGAACAATGTCGGTCCATCAGACGGTTATTAGTGCTCTATCATTGTCTAAAACTTTTGTTGTGCAAGCTATAGAATGCATATTTCATGCACCATATATGCAAATCATCATTCAGCAGTTCTAACTCTCCCTGTGCTGTAATTTTAAAACAAAATGCCTACAATTACAGAACAAGGGTGCTTCGATTGCACCGTTGCGCAAAACGGTGCACATGTAGTATTGCATGTGGGAGGTGCACTCACATGTTTTAAACATCCACCTCCTTCTTAAATCGCTTATTTTATAGAATCTCTTCCATTATTCATTCCAAAAGTTATGGAATTATGGCATGCTAATGTTCCTTTCCTGATTTTGTTAGAAATTTTGGATGTTTCCATGATGGATTCTGAGCCTAAATTCAAATTTAGAACGTTAAAGCACGTGTGCATGAGTGCGTGTGTAAACTTTGATCGTGCCAAAATCATGGCAAGCTAATATTCCTTTCCAGATTTTGTTATAAAAAAAAGAGAAAGAATTTTAGTTTAAATTAGTATAAATTTAAAAATTTTGGTGTTTCCACGTTAGATTCTCATCCTAAACTTATATTGAGAACGAAAGGCAAAATAACTGGAAGGAAAAAAAAAAAAAGGGGGCAGAAGAAAACCTTGAACACCAATAGCATCAAAAACTAGGAATTTTTGTTGCATTTCTCTACGTTCTTTTAATCTATTTTCGGCTTGTTTCATTGTATTCTTCAAAAATAGATGATCCTTTCCAACTTAGATACTTGGGTACATGCATGACAAGTATTTCTTTAGTTTTGCACTATAAATTGTTATATCTTTCCCTTTTATTTATGTTCATAGGGCTGTACATAATCCCTGGCAGTACATTTCACTAGTTATATTTTCAAGTAATCTTTCTACATTGCTGGTTCGTTGAATAAACTGTACTTACCGATGTTGTTCCATATTTCTCTATCCAAAGATCAAGACTGTTTTCTCTATACACTGAAGTTTTTATTGTAGAAAATTTCACCGGTTCTTCCTCAATTAATTATCATCTCTCTCTTTATATCTCTCTTTATATTTATTTTTTTAATAAAAACCTAATCAGTGTCAGTTGCAGCGAATTTAATTAATTTCTATGGCTAATTTAAAGATATATATACATACAAATATAAATGTATATAAACATTATTTTATATTAAAATAATATTTGAATAATAAATTTTTTTATATCAATATTATTTTTTTGAAAAGATTCAAAACCTCATTCTCTGGCAAATTCCAAATCAGACTTCTTTGTAGAGAAATTCAGACACTTTCCATGCATTATCAATATAGTATTGCATCGAGGCATGCTACTTATCCCAAGATGCCATCTCATTTCCACACATCTTTCTCATTTTCGAGAAAGTTATAAATTAGAAGCTTCTTAGTAGTTGATGTTTAAGTCGTCCCTACTAATGGCGATTATTGTTATGAAACAAGGTGTAATTCCCACACTCTCAAGGCAACTTGAAATTTTGGAACCATTTAAACTCGTTTAACGTGCCTTCTCGGACCACTTGAAACCAATGAGTTCCCCAACGAGGACAGGGACGCCACTCCCTCGTTGCGTACGGGACGCTGCTGGAACTTTCCCCAAAGCCCGTGTTGCCGTGGGCTGTGCGCCTGAGTTGGACCATCTGCCTCCAGTCCATCAACCTAGACCGCCCAATAATTGGACACCTTTGCATGGGCCCACTCTTCGAGATCGTCTCATTGACGTAATCGGTCAACCCATTTTTGTTGATCGTGACACTAGGTGGACTATAAGCTTTAACTCTAGCACTAATTGGACTTAAGATCTAAGAGACTAAACTTTTTATGCTTCCAAATCTAAATTACTTCTGGAGGGAGGGAAGTTAATATAAGATCTGAAGACTATACTAGATGTACCTCGTCTAAGGCGGGTCCAACTAGAGATAAAGCCTGACCTCGTCGGAACCGCAGTGATGCACGGAAAATGCAGGAAAGAAAAGAAAAGGATAAAATATAATACAAAACAACGAAAATAAACAACCATATTAACCTCAACTAGCATTCTCTATGGATGCACGATTACATCCTTAGTTAGCGCTGAGGAGCAAAAGTTTCTATTATCTTTATTTATTTATTTACATAAATAACAAAAACATAGCATTCTCCTATTCAAAAGTCTTTCAATTTTTAGGGCTCATTTATTTGCATCTTGCTTGTTTAAAATCCACATCTACTTGTTACTCTACGAAATCAAAAGACATTGAAATTCTCATGTTGCTGATAGTTTGCTATCATTTAATTTTTGTCATGTTAATAATCTAGATTTTTAGATTTAGATTTGGATTTAAGTTAATTCATCATGATCTTATTAATGTGGCCTCACATATATAGCTAGCATAACGTTGGTCCAAGTCAAGTCGAACCCATGGTCCCGTTTAAGGTTGATTGTCCAGGAGTCGACACGAGAAAGACTTAGACAATATATTTACTTGGGACATTTGAATTAATCAACCGATCCGTGTGCTAAATCCTAAATGGTAGCTGCATCAAGCATGAGCCAATTGCACGACTTGGTGCACCCCACAGCGTCCATGAGGAAGGGCCCGACTCGTAACACCGGTTGCATCCGAGTTTAAAAAATATTGTTACAAAATACGAGGGGCATTTTCGGAACTTTGGTAATGATGATTATAAAATCCGTGCCTGGAATTTCCTCCGTGTAGGGCCACTTGAGGAAAATCAAATCCGTCAGCTCAGCATTTAATGCTAATTAATGATTTAATGAATTGACAGTTTTTTTTCTAATTAATAAATATCATAGAAGGGTAGAGAGGTAAGTAAACAAGGGAGTCAAAGGTTTTTTTTTTTGCCATACTTGGCAACTAAAAGATCACGATCATGCCACTTGGCAAACTATGATCTCCTTCAGATCCATCTAACTGATTTTCCTCATTTCTTGAACGAAAAATATATTTGTTTCTTTCTATGCATCCTTAAATTGAATGCAATTAAGATCCCATCAAACCACCCCCACCTTCCTTCCTTCTCTGCGTCTTCTATAAAGAGAGATGTTGGTGAATTCACCATTTATTAATGGTCTTCCTCACTTGAAGATTTGTCCTTGCTCTTGTAAGTCTCCAGGCTTGTCTGTTTCCTTCCCTAAAGCGCATTGAGGAAACCTCTCAAGTGCAGAGGTTTGAAGGTCTATGAGGTACCTTGTAGGAGTCTTAGTTGGGTTGTTTTTGGAGCTGCGGGGGGTTTGAGTATATCTTAATGGCTGTGGGCTTTCCAAGGGAGGAAAGTAAGTACAAATGAGACCAGCCCCTGCTTCTTCTCAGATGGATTGCCTTTAATGGAGTTGTCTTCCTTGGATAAAGAAGGAAGGAAATCACATGTACAGCTTTAATGGTGCAAGATGGCCGTCAGCGAAATGAAGAAAAGCAATGGAGAGTAATATCTTCTTGAATTGACTGCCCGCCTGAATTAAAGATAGTTTGCGTCAGGGAGAAAGAGTTCAGGGGAAGGGGGGAAAAATACGGGGAAAGAAGAGAGTGAGAGAGAGGAGGGAAGAGAAGATGCCGACGGTTTGGTTTACTCTGAAGAAATCTCTCCAGTGCAAATCTGAGCCATCTGATGTCCATGATCCGAAGGCCAGGGTGCCGTTGGCCATTTTGACAAGGAGACCAGGGAGGTCTGGGTGCTCTAGATCTATTGCCAACCTCAAAGATGTCATCCATGGGAGCAAAAGGCACCTCGAGAAGCCACCAAGCTGCAGCCCAAGGTCCATTGGGAGCAGTGAGTTCCTGAATCCAATCACACATGAGGTCATCCTCGGCAACTCCAGGTGTGAGCTCAGGATAACTGGTTTTGGGGGCTGCCATGAGGGGGAGGCTGGTGTTGGCTCAACATATGTGGGTACTCTTAGGCCAGGTACCCCAGGGCCAGGGGGCCACTTCGGTCTCCAACACAACCCTTCCATCAGGCGAGCCAGCACCACCCCTCCAAGGAGGTCGCCTAGCTTGCTTGCTGACAAGGAGGGCTATGCCTTTGGGGGTTCATCTCTCTCTAGTGCTGTGTTTGCTAATGGTAGTGGTGGTGGAGTTCATCATGTTTCCTTCACTCCAAGGGCCTCTCATGACGCAAGGTCACATGGATCCTCTGCTAATATTACCTGCCACAAATGTGGAGAGCAGTTTGGAAAGTTGGAAGCCTTGGAAGCTCACCATCTCTCCAAGCATGCAGGTACGGAACATAATCTAGAAATACACCTCCAGTTTTTTTATTACACTATAGACTTTATGTTGTTTTTGTTACCTTTTTCTTGAGACTATCGGGAGGGCCTGACATTGATGAACAATTTCCTCAAGATTTAATATGTTAGATTTGATGTTCTTACAAATGGCTTGTTGGTGTCAAAAGATTTTCTTTGCTTTATCAATTTTTTTTTTAGGAAATCTGCCGTATTACGTTGGTCATCTTTGACATCTATTCCAACTCTATAGAAAACAATCTCCATGTACTACATATTTTGTCTGACATATTAAGTGATTCTTCCCCATTTCTTGAAATTGAGCTGTCTATATTGATGAAGGCTAGGTACTTTAGATTTTATTATCTGGATTATTTAATCCTATTACCTGCCTCGGGTATTAGGATTCCCGACTGCTTTTAGGCCTCAACACTAAGCATTTACACCAAAATCAAGCCAGCCCCTTGACATTTATCAGAGCTAGTGGACTAAATGAATTATAGATGTACTTAGTAAAGGCAGACAGTAGCACATGCTTAAATCATAGAAATCTTTCATATTGGTGGCACCACTTTAAACACGCTTCTGAAACATATAATGATGTACTGAGGGAAATACAGGAGGGGAAATGAGCCAGGGAGGGGCAATGCACTTTTTCTTTTCGTTTAAAATTAATTCCGATTTGCATAGCTTATAAGACTTTCATGCACTCAAATTTCCCTGACTCCATCAGCCAATCCGTTAAGTGTTATTTTGGCACTTAAGTTTTAACTCATTTGAATTCTTATGACTTCATATCACAAGCTTTTGAAAAGAAAATTCTTGGTCCTTGCCTCCTACAAACATGAGGACCTCCTTTATTTTAAGGTGTGACTTGTGATTCTTTGTTATCTCTGTAGTCACTGAACTTGTGGAAGGAGACTCCTCTAGAAAGATTGTCGAAATTATATGTAGAACAAGCTTGGTAAAGTCTGAGAGCAGCTGTTGGCGGATAGAGAGAGTCCTCAAAGTCCATAACATGCAAAAAACTCTTGCCCGCTTTGAAGAATACAGGGAAATGGTGAAGCTTAGAGCCAGCAAACTCCCAAAGAAGCATCCTCGTTGCCTGGCCGACGGCAATGAACTGCTCAGATTCTATGGCACCACAATTGCCTGTTCTCTTGGCATGAATGGCACTTCAAGCCTTTGTTCATTAGAGAAGTGCAATGTATGCCGGATTATAAGATACGGGTTCTCCACAAAGAAGGAACTGCAAGGAGGCATTGGTATTGGAGTGTTTACAACTTCCACCAGTGGGAGAGCATTTGAATCTATTGAAATATATGAGGACGATCCAAACGTGAAGAAGGCACTGCTGGTTTGTAGGGTGATTGCAGGCAGGGTTCACAAGCCACTGGATAACTTCCAAGAGTTAGCAGGAGAGTCCGGGTTCGACTCATTTGCTGGGAAGGTGGGCCTGTATGCCAGCATTGAGGAGCTCTATTTGCTTAGTCCGCGAGCTCTTCTTCCATGCTTTGTGGTAGTCTGTAAATCCTGAAGAAATTTACCCCTTTTTTTTTTAATGTTACATCTTGAGTTAAATCTGAAATGCTTTCAACTCTTACTCATGCACAGCGCTACTGAGTTTATTGATTACCATTGATAAGGATTCAGGTCTCATTATGCTCACATTGTTCAATGACCTTATGTGTAGTTCCATAAAACTTATCTGACACAGCAACCTACTTCCTCTGTCACATAGAACTGTTTCTCTTCTCCACCCATATCCACATTAAATGACATTTGTCTTGATGTCACAAATTTGAGACTGTACAGAGTAACCCGTGTACATGGTCCTAGGGTCGATACGGCCGCTTTGCACTGTCATGGAGAAAGGTCGCTGCCGTCTTTCTTAAATAACCTATATACTGTTGCAGGACAATATAGAAAACTTCTGTTACATTGTTTTCTATTGTGTGATCATTACTGTTACCTGACGTAAATCCTGTCTTTTAACCTTGTGAGTTAGATACAGGAGTTGCCCTGGCCCATCATCCAACAAGCATTGTATGTATTTCTGTTAATGAACTTCATATTCTATTCCTCTTGTTGTACAAATATGTGAACATAAACCAGAAACCCTATTTTATCTACTTAAGAGTTAATATATGAATTCTACTATTGAGGATAAACTCCGCTTCAGTTGAAGTCCAGTCTGATGCTTAGCCTAATACAGCTGATAATCACGGAAGAGCTTCGATCGGAAATTCTCTTTTAGCGGCCAAATCTTAGCCGAACTCCTTCAGCCAGCCGAACTCTTCAGCGGCCGAGCTCCAGCCAAACTCTTCTAGCGGTCGAACTTCATTCGGACTTCTCCCACAATCGAATTTCTACAAGAGCCGAACTCCTCCTTCAGTCGAATTCCTCCAGGAGCAGAACTTTCTCCAAATTCTTTCTTTAGTCGGATTTCTACAGGAATCGAACTTCTTCCAAACTTCTCCTTCAGTCAAATTTCTACAAGAGCCGAACTCCTTCCGGACTCCTTCGATCGGATTTCTACAGAAGCCAAACTTCTTTTGGACTTCTTCAGTCGATTCCTCCAGGAGCTGAACTCCTTCCGAACTTCTCCTTTGATCGAACTCCTTCCGAACTTCTCCTTTAGTCGAATTTCTCCAACGGATTGCTCCCAGATGATCCCCTCCAGATGTATTTCCTTCAGGAGTTTGAACTCTTCTGAAATTGATATAGGACTCCTTCAATCAAGTTTCTACAGGATCCAAACTCCTTCCGTATCTTTCCTTCGGTCGGATTTCTATAGGAACCGAATTTCTTTCGGACTCCTTCAGTCAGATTCCTCTAGGAGCCGAACTTCCTCTGAACTCTTCCTTCGGTCGAATTTCTATAGGAGCCGAACTTCCTTCTGACTCTTCCTTCAGTCGGATTTCTACTGAAGCTAAACTCCTTTCAGACTTCTCCTTCAATCAAGTTTCTACAGAAGCCGAACTCCTTCCATGTCTCTCCTTCGATCAAATTTCTACAAGAGCCAAACTTCTTTCGGACTCCTCCTTCAGTCGGATTCCTCTAGGAGTCAAACTTCTTTCGGACTTTTTCTTCGGTCAAACTTCTTCAGGAGCAGAACTTCTTCAGTCGGATTCCTTTAGTAGATTACTTTCGGATGATCCCCTCCAGACGTATTTCCTTTAGGAGTCCAAACTTCTTTGAAATTGATATATGTCAAAGTTCTTCACCAACCAACGTCTGCTTCCTCCGAATTACGGCTATTAAATCTCGATGAATGGTCGCTATCAGTCTGACGATGCCCCTCCCTCCGTAGCAAATTCCATACGGTCCCGAGCGGCCTACTACTGGATGGTATGGCTATCACTATCAGCCTGATGATATTTTTCTCTCCGTACTGAACTCCATGCGGCTCCGAGCGGTCCACTACCTGATGGTATGGCCGTCATTATCAATCTAACTCAGTCTATAAAAAAAAATTCTCCAGATATGTTTTCTTTAAGCTCTTTTATCCTTTCCAAAATTTTGCCAAACTCTATTCTGAGCACTCCATTTCTATTGGCCAAAAAAGCTGACTTGATCATCAGAGGATCCTGCCGGAGCCACCACCACCAACTCCAGATGAAACTTTGTGTTGTAGATTACCGACGGCAACCTCATCTTCCTCGACTCTAGCTCAATCCAGCGTCAATCAGATTCTGCAATAATAGAATTGGCGCTAGAGGAAGGGCCCTCTATTTCTGAGGTACCCTTATTCTTAAAGGAGTGCTCAGTCGACCTTATCGACCTTCTTCTTCAAGGTTTATCTCCACCTTCTTCCTCGATCCCAAGAAATGCCTTCAAAGAAGGTGACTACTCAGAGATCTACCACTTCTACCGTCAGATCTGAGCTAGATCCATCTGTTCCTTCTCCATCGTCGACGCTTCAACCACTATCTCCACCGATGGTCATGATAGATCTGTAGCAGTTTAACCTGCTAATGCAGTGGGTTCAGGACCTCACCAAAATAGTGCAGACCATGCGGTACCCTCTGACGATGATTTCGTCAGAAAATCCGCCATCAGGATGTCAGGAACCGATCCTAAGAAAGAGCATTTGGCCTAGCATACCCATCGCCCTTGGAAAGAAGAAACAGAGAGCAGAGGATTCATATTCGAATCATGATTCTCCTCCGAAAGAGATCTTTTCCATCTATAGTCGGAAGCCATCTAAGATCTGCGACTGAGACGACATCCTCAATCACAAACTACGAAAGATGGACCGATAGATTGAAGAACTTTGCCATGTCGCCCCGGCTCTCCATGACAACGTCTGCACCGATCCTCCTTTCTCTCCCCAAATTATGCAAGAGCTCATTCCGCCGAACTTCAAACTTTTCCAACTTGAAAAGCTACGATGGAACCTCTGATCCGGTCGATCACCTGAAAGCCTTCCGAACTATGATGCTGCTCCATGGTGCACCAGACGCCATATTATGTCGAGCTTTTTCATCTACCTTAAAGAAAGTAGCAAGAAACTGATATTCGACGTTGAAGTTGGGTACGATCTTCTTCTTTAACCAAATGAGCCATCAGTTTGCGGCTCACTTCGTTAGCAGCCGACGTTCGCATCAAGATTCGAATTTTCTGATGAATGTCAAGCAAAAGAAGGAGAAATCCATCCGAATTTATATCACCTAATTTAATGTTGCTGCATTGGAGGTCCGAAACCTGGACCAATCTATTGCAATGGCCGTACTCAATGACGATCTTCAGAAGAACGATTTATTATTCTTCCTGGAGAAGAAGTATCCCAAAAACTTTACTGATCTGCTAGCCCGGGCCGAGAGATATGCCCGTGCGAAAGAAGCCTTCAAGTTGAAGGATGAAGAAGCCGTAGGAGAGCGGTAGGCGGGCGAGTCTAATAAACCCGCTACTGATGGAGGACCGAATGAAGTTCGACCGTGCTTACGGACTTTCTCTGAGCGCAAGCGAGTTCGAACTCCTTCTTGAGCTCGTCATCAAAGAAGCTCCGATAGAAGGGTGCGAAGAAGTCCTCCCTTTGAAAGGTTCTGCAACTACGCTCCCCTTAATGCTCCTAAAACTCAAATTCTGATGAAAATTAAGAATCTACTATCAAGACTAGAAGAATTACGATCTTTCCTAAATAAGTATGATCGAAGCAAGTATTGCCTCTATCATCGTGACCATGACTATGATACTGAAGAATGCATTTAGCTCTGAGATGAAATCGAGAAACTCATCAGGAGAGGCCGGCTGGGTCGATTCCTCAGACGTCGGTCTGAAGCAAGAGAAGATCGACCAAGGGCACTACCATAGCTAGAACCACCAATAAGGAAGGAACAACAAGAAGATTGGCCGCCTCTCGATATCATCAATCCTATCTTTGGGGGACTTAGTGCTTCGACGGGCCGCCATCTCTTAACCTTAAAACTAGGGAAAGCTTGCCCCAGATCGAAAAGGCTGGTATGAAATAGAGGAGATTGTCCAACATGAAATTTATCATCTGAAGGAGCTCGAAGGAACAACGCTCCCACGATATTTGAATTCAGAAAATCTGAGGATATACTACTAGTAATTTTTCTTCAATAAAATTTCTTCATTTTAGTATTATTATTTTTTAGTGCAAAAACTATGTGATGATAGAGAAGAAACAATCAATAGTTGGTTCTGTTAGGAACAGAAGGAGAATCTCATCCTAACATGAGCAAGTCGAAGGCCTTCAACCTCGGCTGGAGATAAGATCTTCTTCAAGCTTCAACATCTACGTCAACAGAAGATAAGATCTCCTTCAATCTCGGTTGGAGATAAGTTCTCTCCCGAGCTTTAACGTCTACGTCAACAGAAGATAAGATCTCCTTCAACCTCAGCTAGAGATAAGATCTTTTCTGAGCTTCAACATCGATGTCAATAAGAGATAAAATCTTCTTCAACCTCGACTAGAGATGAGATCTCTCCCGAGCTTCAACGTCAATAGAAGATAAGATCTCCTTCAATCTTGACTGGAGATAAGATCTCCTCCGAACTTCAAAGTCAATGTCAATAGAAAATAAGATCTCCTTCAACCTCGACTGAAGATAAGATATCCTTCGAGCTTCAACATCTACATCAGCAGGAGATAAGATCTTCTTTAACCTCGATTAGAGATAAAATCTCTTCCGAGCTTCAAAGTCTACGTCAATAGGAGATAAGATCTTCTTCAATCTTGGCTGAAGATAAGATTTTCTTCGAGCTTCTACGTCAACAGAAGATAAGATCTTCCTCGAGCTCGACTGAAGATAAGAACTTCCTCAAGCTTCAAAGTCTATGTCAATAGGAGATAAGATCTCCTTCAATCTCGATTGAAGATAAGATCTCCCCCAAGCTTCTATGTCAATAGAAGATAAGATTTTCTTCAACCTCGGTTGGAGATAAGATCTCCTCCGAGCTTTAAACTCTACGTCAATAGGAGATAAGATTTTCTTCTACCTCGGTTAGAGATAAGATCTTTCCTGAGCTTCTACGTCAATAGAAGATAAGATCTCCCCCGAGCTTCAAAATCTACGTCAACAGGAGATAAGATCTCCTTCAATCTCGACTGAAGATAAGATCTCCTCCGAGCTTCTACGTCAATAGCAGATAAGATCTTCTTCAACCTCGGTTGGAGATAAGATCTCCCCCGAGTTTCAAAGTCTACATCAATAGGAGATAAGATCTTCAACCTCGACTGAAGTTAAAATCTCCCTTGAGCTTCAACGTCAATAAGAGATAAAATTTTCTTCAACATCGACTGAAGATAAGATCTCTCCCGAGCTTCAATGTCTACGTCAATAGGAGATAAGATCTCCTTCAACCTCGAGTAGAGATAAGATCTCCTTCAAGCTTCAAAGTCTACGTCAATAGAAGATAAGATCTTTTTCAACCTCGATTGGAGATAAGATCTCCTCCGAGCTTCAAAGTCTACATCAATAGGAGATAAGATCTTCTTCAATCTCGGTTGGAGATAAGATCTCCTCCGAGCTTCTATGTCAATAGGAGATAAGATCTCCTTCAACCTCGGCTGAAGATAAGATCTCCTCCGAGCTTCAACTTTAATATCAATCTTGGTTGGAGACAAGATCTCCTCCGAGCTTTAGCTTCAACGTCAACCTTGGCTGAAGATAAGATCTCCTCCGAACTTCAATCTGAACTGGTTCAGAGCCCTGAAAAGGACTTCGATAGTCACCTTTTTTGTACTTTCTTCCTTCGAATTTCGAATTCGAGAGTAAGGGGGACTATTATTGGGAATAAATTCCGCTTCCGTCGAAGTTCAGTCTGATGCTTAGCATAATGCAGTTGGTAATCACGAAAGAGCTTCGATCAAAAATTCTCCTCTAGTGGCCAAATCTTAGTCAAACTCCTTTAGCCGACCGAACTTCTCAACGATCGAGCTCCAACCGAACTTCTCTAGTAGCCGAACCCCATCCGAACTTCTCCTATAGTCAGATTTCTATAGAAGCCAAACTTCTTTCGGACTCCTCCTTTAGTCGGATTCCTCCAAGAGCCAAACTCCCTTCGAACTCTTTCTTCCGTCGGATTTCTACAGGAGCCAAACTTCTTTCGAACTCCTCTTTCAGTCAAGTTTCTATAGGAGCCGAACTCTTTTCGGACTCTTCCTTCAGTTAAGTTTCTACAGAAGCGAACTCCTTCCGTATCTCTCCTTCGATCGAATTTCTACAGGAGTTGAACTCCTTCCGGACTCCTCCTTCAGTCGGATTCCTCCAGGAGCCAAACTTCTTCCAAACTTTTTCTTCGGTCGAACTCCTTTCAGACTTCTTCTTCAGTCAAATTCCTCCAATGGATTGCTTCCGGATGATCCCCTCCAGACGTATTTTCTTAAGGAGTCTGAACTCCTCTAGAATTGATATAGGACTGCTCCTTCAATCAAATTTCTAAAGGAGTCGAACTTCTTCCGTATCTCTCCTTCGATCGAATTTTTACAGGAGCCGAACTTCTTTCGGACTCCTGCTTCAGTCGGATTCCTCCAAGAGCTGAACTTCCTCCAAACTCTTTCTTCAGTCGAATTTCTACAAGAGCCAAACTTTCTCCAAACTCCTCATTCAATCAGATTTTTATAGAAGCCGAACTCCTTCCAGACTCCTCCTTCAGTCAAATTTCTATAGGAGCCAAACTCCTTCTGTATCTCTCCTTCGATCGGATTTCTACAGGAGCCGAACTCTTTTCAGACTCCTCCTTCAGTTGGATTTCTTCAGAAGCCGAACTCCTTCCAGACTTCTTCTTCGATCGAACTTCTTTAGGAGCTGAACTCTTTTTGGACTTCTCCTTCAGTCGGATTTCTCCAACGGATTACTCCCGGATGATTTTCTCCAAACGTATTCCCTTCAGGAGTTCGAACTCCTCTGAAATTGATATATGTTGAAGTTCTTCACCAACCAACGCCTGCTTCCTTCGAACTATAGCTATTAAATCTTAACGAACGATCGCTATCGGTCTGATGACGCTCCTCTCTCCGTAGCAAACTCCACACGGCCTCGAGCGACCTACTACCGGATGGTATGGCTATCACTATCAGTCTGACGATATCTTCCTCTCCATATCGAACCCCACGCGGCCCCGAGCGGCCTAGTACTGGATGGTATAGCCGTCACTATCAATCAAGCTTCGTCTATAAAAAAGAATCCTCTAGATACGTTTTTCTAAGCTCTCTTTTTCTTTTCAAAACTCTGCCGAACTATTTTCTGAGCACTCCATTTCTGTTGGCTAGAAGAGCTGACTTGATTGTCAGAGGGTCCTACCGGAGCCACCACCACCGACTTCGGACGGAACTTTATGTTGTAGATCACCGATGGCGACCTCATCTTCCTCGGCTCCACCTCAATCCGACATCAATCAGATTCTACAACAACACCTACCTTGCCATAAATTCTACATTGCTTTTGTTCTAGCTATCAGATACTGACTCAGAACAGGTCCCACTGCTCATGTGAAGTCCACGTCTTTATAGAAACTGTTTCCCTTCCGGCAGAAGGTGGGGGCTTTGACTGGATTGGTTTCCTCTGATCAAATCAAAACAAAATCTTTTTATCAATCTTGTTTTCTAGTTTTGACACTGTTCACCAGCCGATTAGATGCTTCATCTCGTTGTACACTTCTGCTGTTGAGATGGTGCAGTCATTATTTAGCTTTTGAGGTTGTAAATAGGCATTCTTTGTCCTCTAATTATAGTCATATGCATTATAATCTAAAATATGTATGTGTATTATTTTGTGAACAGAGAAATCGGT
Source organism: Cocos nucifera (assembly GCA_006176705.1). Taxonomy (NCBI): domain Eukaryota; kingdom Viridiplantae; phylum Streptophyta; class Magnoliopsida; order Arecales; family Arecaceae; genus Cocos; species Cocos nucifera. Next base: position 515,089 of record QRFJ01000731.1, on the reverse strand, counting down.
AGTTGCAGATTCTTCTCCGCCTCATGCGCTAATCATAGGCTACTAAATCTAAAAGTCAAGCGTAAACAATTGCCTAACTCATTTGTTTGGGCCTGGGTAACATTGCTGTCAAACTAAGGGCGGGTAGCAAGTCATCAGACTGCATAAGTTCGGTGGGCCATTCACCATGTTGGGATCCTAGGATTACATCCACGTTTGATTATTTAACAGATGGCTAACATCCTCTTGCTCTTTTAATAGCATGGGATGGCTAGGTGGCCCCTACAGTTGGGCTAAGAGGAGAGAGCAAAGGGCATTGAGATATGAAGTTTGGTTTGGGTTGCTGCAGGGTTGGTCATAAGGCCTTGTCATGGCTCCATCTCTATTTTGTTTTTAATGATTGGTGCAATGGTAGGTTCTCCATTTGACTGCAGAGCAGGGCCACCCCACAAGCCCACAAATTTGGACCTACATGTTCCTCAAACTCTTAGAAAGGTATTATTTGGTTAACAAAAATCTACTGGTGGAAATGTAAAACTAAGTTTCTAATCTGGAGGTATCATCCAGAAGAAATTCAGTTCATAATGTAAGACTGCACCATGTGAAACAAAGCAACGCAAGATTAATTGACACTGGAACACTTATGGCGCAGTTAATACATGAGAAAAGCTGGCAGCATTCATTATACTGTGTTTGCATAGAACGTGGAGGTAATCAAATGTCATAGTGCTATTTTCGGTCAATTAATATCAGCCAAAGCAGCCAGGCAAACTTTTCTTTGTCCTTTTGGTTGACTAGCTAAGAAAGGGGCCAGAAAATTATTATCGTTAGTTGTTGTTCTCCAACTACCAACCTTGTAGGCCGTATGGTGGTCTCCCCTTTTCATACTTACTAAAATCCCAAGTACATGTCTGCAATAAATTTTGCTTGACTAGATGAAGCTATCTGTGTGCTCTCAACTGGTTGATGGTCCCAGCCATTCTAGATTTTAATCTCAAACCATTACTGATTAAGTGTGCTTCTTCCTTCAACCAGAAAAAAAGGGGTGTGCTTCTTGTCACCATATCAATAAAAATAGTTTAAATGGGCATCAAGGCATCGACGAAAGTGCTTATGAGCAAAATGGCCGCCATTCCTTTACTCTGAATCATGTAAAGATACCAATAGGCACGTGGGGCAGATTAAATCAACATACAACCTCAACAACTTTTATGGTAATGAAAAAAAATAATGATAATAACTTCAATAATTATAAACATATTATTCCTCCTTGAGTTCTCAAATCCTCATCAAGATAAAAATCCAAATCCAATCAAATTCCATTACAATACTCTACTTCGTCCATGAGCGATCCAAAAAAAATCTGTGCTGCAACATAAAATATGGATTAGATCCTCTCCGATACGACTCTACCATCAAAAAATATGACAACTCATATATGATCACAACAAGCCATCTCTCTTGTGTGTTTAAAAAAAGTCATCCAACTTATGACTATGCGCACTTATCCTGCATCATGCCAGCCTATGAGCGGTGAATACCAGCGTTTCATACCACTCTGGACAAAGCGCATAAAAGGAGTATATGTAAAACAAGAAAGCATTCGGAATTTATTTTCTCATTTCTAGATATCAACCAATAATTCCATGAACAGGTTTATATAGTGAGGTAAGTGGAGTCCAGCTGACCCACAGATTAACTCATATAGTAAACTAACAAAAGTGGTCATATTAAAACCAATCGATTTATAAATAAATGAAGCTATTAAACATCTAACAGGTCAGATGAGCTACCAATGGACTCCTTGCTCGGAAGGCTGGAGATTAAAGTCCGAACATCTGGCAGTTCTTGGTCCATGGACTCATTCTCTACATTGGTCAGCAGGAGCTTCCTTTCGTGATGCCTTTTGCTAGGTCTTGCCTTCACAATACATGACAGAGCCTGAACTACATAACTCATGGGAGGCCGTTTTCTGGATTCTCGGCTGACGCATTTATATGCAAGTGCTGCCCTGTCATTTACCTCTTGCACATCATATACTCCAGCTAGATAAGAATCCACTAATTCTTCCCGGTCAGCTCTTCCCTTGGTATCTATTGCTGCCTAATTCATAAGCAAATGTTCAAACATAGGTATGTACAGAAACGCATGCGAAGCATAAATTTCACTTGGCTATTTGATCAGATGCTCGGCTATCCAACATGAACATGATGCATATAAAGATAAAATCTTTGTTGGAAAGATATAAGCCTACCTAAGAAGCCATGCACATCATAGTTAAGATGCATCATTATTTGTCTTCCCAAATAGAAGGTTGTAGATAATGTGATGAGAGTTGTATTAGTATATCATCAGAATGAATAAACTGGATGCCAGCTAGTGGATATAAAGATAACTCCTCCAGGTGTGGGAGTCAGCTGAGATTAGAAAGGTAGGGAGTAAGAGATAGGGGAATCAAGGAGGCCCATGCACTCGCCAATCCTAAGAATAAGGGGATATGAAACCCATTAGGAAAGCTAGAATCCATTCAATCCTGGCATTTCAGGTCAATTGGCCAGACATCCTTCGACTTCCCGTTTCACACCATCTCCTCCTCACCAGTTTCCCACCTCTCAGAAGTTTACAACAGCCATGGCATCCGGGCAGCCATACACGCCCTTGAAACCTTTGTTTCCCTGTTACCATGATTTTAGACACCATGATTCACATATACATGAAAGTGGTACTGGCATGCAAGCAAGTTTTAAACAGCTAAATGATTTGATTGAATAAAGGGGAAGAAAACATACATAATCAGGGAGAAGAGGCAAGTAGGTAGCATGCAACAATGAAAGTGAACATCACCTGTAAGTCATATGCATGATATCCAGGTGTCATTAGTTGATGGTTTGTTATGACACTCTTGGGCTTTGATTTAGCTGGCCTGGGTTGAAACCACAACCACCATATCAAAATCATATAAAAAAAGTGACATTAATGATGTGAACTTTATCGGATGGTAACCATGAAGAGGTTCCAAAATTCACTTAAAGTAACCTGGTGACAACCTGCAGGGAGGCACGTACACAACATCGGAAATATTCTCAAGACCGGCAAGTTATGAAACCCTATATAAGAATGAATTAGAACAGGGAGGAAAGTGTTTAGGACCGTAGTGATATTAGCACATCCATATCCAATGACAGCTTGATGGTTCCAACACATCAATTGTTAGTAAATATATAAAGCACTAGAATTCTGGAGAGCAGAGATCTTACAAGCTCGACATACTCCATAAGGCCCTGTCGTGGCTTCCTGCCTGCAATCATTTCAAAAAGCAGGACACCAAAGCTGTAGACATAACTTTTCTTAGTGTGAGTCCTTGATGATGCATTATCAGGATCAAGATAGCCAAAAGTTCCCCAACATTAGATGTGTGACAGCTAAACACTGCTTCTCTAGATAGCCCAAAATCCACAACCTGCTCCAAGCGGCAAATTACTTAAATGGATAAGTTTTATAATTTAAGCAAAATAAAAAAGGACAAGATACTGATGTCTAATGCTGGATTCTTAAACATATAATGCATGCTTAAATGTGCATTCTAATACATTATAGTTAAGGAAACATGATGGAAGAAATCAGAGAAATTTTCCATCAAGAAGAAGAGATCAGAGAAATCATACATTTTCAAGTTCTTCTAATCACTAAAATTCCAAGATCATAAGTAATCTACAAAAATAACTACAGTATAAGCTTGCCTCTTTCCAACCAAATGACCAATTGGATGAACCTGCCAGCTAATTTGTTGTGCAAGACAAGTCCTTTCTCAGCAGAGAATGCCAGGCATCCAGACAACTTTGCCCCTTCTGTCCTAAGCAAGGCAGTCCATCAACTCTTGTAGCAGTCCTACAAACATCAAAAAGATGGATGATCTCATGTCAAACCATGTCATTTGCTCCCATCATGATAAGTTTGCTTCTCAGTCCATCTAATTGCATTAGCAAAATCATCTTCCATGTCAAAGTAATCTATAACAGATAGCTAACCAAAGTTTCAGCATTTATCTTCTTCACAATTACAACCTAGGGAGCTGATTAGGAAAATGGCATAGAAAGCAAAAGCTTAAAAACCCAGAAGCAAGCAGCACACCAAGAGTTGATCTCAATTAAAATAAAATCTAGGGTCCCATGACCGAATGCTATAGCCAAAAGTTCATGACAAAATAAACCAGGAGGTTATGGCCAATAGTTTATATGTGTGAGAAATGGATCCATAATTCTAACTAGACTCGGTGCCTTCACATATATCCCTGATTTTCTTATACTAGCATCTGGTATCTGAAACAATGAAATATTTACATATTCTAGCTCTCATGAACTGATCCAATAGTACATTAGAAGACTAGATGTCGCAATGCATTACAGGTGGAACAGCCTGCAGTAGGGGAAAAACAAAGAAGAAACTAGTCAGACTATCTTGTACATCACAGAGGTGCTCTGTTCATATCTGTCGATGGTACGAGAACTTATACCATCATGAAGATACTCCAAGCCTCTGGCAACATCGAGAGCTATATGAACCCTCAAGTTCCAGCTCAATGGTCCATGTTTCTCACCTACAGACATGGAGGGACATGGAACACATGAAAAGTGTTAGTTAAAGTCTATGCATTTGATGTGCTACTATATGTATCTTGAGATCCATAGATTGTGTATCTAAAGTCTCATTTACCATGTAAGTGAGAAGCAACAGTGCCATTGCTCATGTAGACATACACTAGCATATGCTGGCCTTCATCTGCACAGTACCCCAGCAAATTTATAAGGTTTCTATGATACGATCTACCAAGTAGCATAACCTAAAATCAAAAGCCAAAGAAAAGTTATACATTGCCACTGAAAGGAGTGGAGTTTTCCAGATAGAAGGATCAAAACTATATGAACAAGCAAGAAATGGGACCATGAGAAACCAAAATTTGGAGAAGGCTCACAAATATAAAATTAGATAGAGAAATCATTAGGCCTCAAAGCTTTTCTTCATCAAAAAAGTTTACACAAAAACAAAATTATATGTGCATAATTTATGTTACTTGGGCACTTCATTTTTAAGATGTCTAGAAGTGCCAGTACTTTTAGACTTGAACATGACATAATTGGACACTCCACTTTGAAGTGTCCTGCTGATACTGCTGATGTCAATGAAAAATGTCAGACACTTGAGACTTTTACTTTTCAGTTTCATGCATGTGTGCACGCATACACGCATTCATATATGTGTTTGTAGCGTGCTAAATAGTTGCATGTGTCTTGCTGTTAATGGCAACTGGTGAGGTTTTTACAAAAGAAATATATATGTTGATATGACCAGGATTCAGCCATTAAAATGAAACAGCAATTCTCTCTTGCTTTCATCAACATTGCAAGAGAAGGATAGTTCAAGTGATAGTCCCTTCATATTAATATTTGTATGTTACATATTGAGCATAAGAAGCACTCAACATCTATTATTTGAAACAGGATAATAAATTCCGATTAGATAACTTCCTCGAGTTCACATGTAAAATTACCTCAGCATGAAACTCCTTCTCCCCTTGCTTAGAAGTGGCAGAAAGCACTTTAACAGCAACTGTCTCCCCAGTAGACATGCGAGCCTTATAAACAGGACTAAAAGCCCCGACCTATAACTGTTGTAAAATTGTTGGTTGCTTTCTGCAGATCCCTGTGAATGCAGTAGCATTAACAAAGTTGAATATGCTAAAGTTACAATGAAAAGTGAAGGTAAAAAAAGAAAGTGTGTGAAAACGTAGATACTTTTGATCAAGAAATGTCTTCAAATGGTAGCATATATCAAGTGAACACTGTAGTGAATTTATCCTTGAATTTGTTAAAATATATTCTTCTTTGCAGCAAAATAGTTTACAGCAGGCACAGTTTTTGTACTCACGCAGCTATATATTCTCCCTACTTTAAAATATTCGTTATCCTAAAAAAACACCCAGCTATAATTAGCTTGAATTAATCTCTCAGAGAGTGCACCATTTGACCTTATGAGGCACTCTTTTTTAAAAACTTGCGAGGCACTCAGGACTATGTCATTCCACATTTCACATACGGAATTATTCACGTAATGCTTATGCTGGAATAGATTTTCCTTTTAATATACATTATGAAATATCAAGATCGAGGTGCTCCATTTACTCGTCGATGCGAAGCAGGCTAAACTACAGCAAAAGGCAATTTGGGTGACAATACCTGTAGGCATATTTTTGTATTCCAGGAAATGAGATAACATTCTTCTTATCAGGTCCATTCAGCAACAGAGACATGCAATCTACTCGAGTAACTTTGGGAGATTGCTGACCAACGGTCGAATCTGAGAGTACTACAGAGGCATCAACAGCATTGGCAAAGATTTCTATGGATGCTACCCTAAGTGAACTGGTCTCCAAATGCCTCCTTCGATACTTAATGCAGAGTAGACAACTTACAGCCAAAACCACCCCAAATAAATACACCAACAATTGGATCCATAATCGCACCCATATGTTTCCCGTTCAACTCCCTAAGACTACTCTAAAATTTAGCCTTCAAAATATATATATTTATATTCATTATATCAGAAAACGAGAATAATTATCTGGAACGAACAACTTAAAGTCAACTGCATGCATGCTTGGGTGATAGCCATAGAACTGATCGAGATCGGATCGTTGAGTAATAAAGTCAACACCAACAAGTAATTATTATAATAAAAATGTAATCGATCCGACCATAACCATCATGACGGTCTTGAGTCAAAACTTGGTTTACCTTTGAAGATGCTTCGACTGCAAAAGCATCCAGCGTTATCAGAAGAAACGATTGAACGTCAAAAGAAAACTAGAATCAGAATCCAACACGGAAGAATCGAATCTATATTGGATAGCATCTTGGTGGTACCCACAGTAGACCTAAAGAAGCAAGATAGACAATTTTCGTTACCATCCAGCCAAAAGCTCCCAAGCTGGAAAAAATAATAATAATAAAAAACTTTACCAATCTAAACAAAATCGAACAGAATACCTTAAAATCAGTCGAAATTTGGCTAGTTATAAGAAAAAATAAACTCGAAATAAGCTCGAAAAAGCCCTATTTTTATAAATTATTGGGACAAAGAACAATATTTGAATGGGAGAAGGAGCGATCGCTATTACCGCTTTAAACAAGAAGGAACCTGCGAGCGTGCCGGATTCGGGAGATCGAACCAACGGGCAATCCCCAAGAGAACGTAGATTCCAGAGAACAGAGGCGAAAAATTGAGCGGAAGTACTCGAAACGCAAGGCGGCAGGCATAATATTTCTTAATAAATTAGTCTCTAAAATTTATTGCATTGATGTATCACTTTATGTTTCTATATTTATAAAATTCATATAAATTTTTTTATTTATATAAATTAATCCTAAACAAGCGAAGCTAAAGAATCAGTTAGAAGCTCAAAGCTCCCAACGAAATATAAAAATATTTCAAAAGAAACGTGAGATTAACATCATTAAGAAAAAATAAGCACGGTATTTGGTTCTCATATGGTAAAACTTAGAGATTGCAACCAACAAATAACAAGATTAAATACAGGGACACAAAAGACTAATAGTAATGTACAAACACAAAAAATTTCAAATATAAATCTATAATAGGGTCAAATATAGTAAAAATAAATTAAAATATAATTAAAACTCTATGAATATATTTTAGATTTTATTTTGTGTTTTTAGCACGAAGCTATTCCCTAGTTGAGTGTTTGGAATAAAGGTGAGATAATTACTTATAAGTTCTTGATAAGAGTTAATTTCAAAATTCACAAATTAGGTAAAGTTATAATTTGGTTTAACGATAGTATAGCATGCATCAAACATGTTATTATTTATATGCTATCATTAATATGTAGTTATTTTTAAATTAGTTATGTAATTTAATATATATTTTAAATTATAAGAGGTGCAATTCTCTTAGTTTAAAAATATAAACGAAAAATATATTTATTTATCACAAAAATGCTATAGTTCAACGGAGAAATGAAACTTGAAATTTTGATTTAATGATGGAAATCTACTCATCTTTTTATTTTTATTAAGTAAATAAAAATATTACAAACTTTTATTATAAAAAATATAGCCTAATTTCTTCAAACTAGTGGCTAGTACAAGCAAATATACTTGGAGCCCATTTGATTGGAGGTACTATGACAAAAAAAAAGAAAAAAAAAACTTATATTAAATTACTATATTTGACATGAAAATTGGATGAAAAAGATGGTAAAATAAATAATGAACTCAATATCTATTATAAAGAGAAGAAAAAATAAATACCATCGGAAGGGAGAAGATCAAAAAATATCAATTTTTGAAGAAAATATTATCACTTATATTATATTAGTATTATATTAACATATTATATAATTAATATTAATTATATCAAGGTATTATTAATATAGTAATATATTTACTAATAAAATTATAAATAATAATATATTTAATATATTAGTATATTTATTAATAAATATTAATTATAATAAATAATTAATAATTTTTTATTATTATCAATAAATTTGACATAGAATATAATAATAACTAATAAGTTTAATCTAAAAATATTTATTAACTTCTGTAAATATATTTTAATATTGAGACATAAATGGTTAACGAATGGATTAAGAAAAAATATTATTACTTGAATTATTATCTCTAATCAAATATAATAATATTTTTAAAATCATTTTTTTACTAACTAAATAGTATAAATATCTTTTTCTCCATAATTATTTTATAAAATAAACGATTCCAAACAACCGTTAAATTATCTAATAATCTAACATATCTTAATCAAATAAATCCTTACTACTGCGGTCGTATGAAATGAGGTATCGATTAGTGATGAACGAAAGTTTTGTTCAATAAATGCAACCTCACTTTTACCTGTTGCACATCTTTTTTGTTCACTAAAATAAACAATTATCCAACTAAAATAGTATCTTAGAAAAATAGCTTATACCTACGAATAAAAATATTCTACATCCACACAGTTTTATGATTCTTGACTTCAAGGCTTGGTACGCGGTAGACTTATTTGCTCACCTTTGCGCTGTTGGGTTTTTAGTCCTGAGGAGGGCTTCAGTGGACCTTAACTTGGCCTACTGAAAGCCCATTTGAAAATCCATCGCCAATGATCATGAAAGCTCCTATCCTGTTAGTGTGAAGTTTATGCAGATTGAAGCCTAGCCAACTACGATGTGATGATGGTTAGTGATTATCTCTTAACATGTATTCATCATGGATCCGTGTTGAATTTCTAGATATGTACACTTCAATCAAGAGAGAAGTTTCCCTGCGAAACCAGTTATTGGGTAGGAAAAACTATCTCAAACATCACTGTTACATAACGTCCTTATTTCTTTTTGATAAGTCGTCATGGTTCAAGTTATGGACCAAATTGTTACATGCATGACTAATGGCAATAAAAGATGTGGACCAGTTAAAATCCTTGGCTATGAACCATTTAAGACACTTTTTTTTTTTTTGTTTCTAAAGTTTTATGTCTATTTTATTTTTTTAAGACCAGGAGAGACTACCAACCAAGTGGTAGTCTAGTTGGTCGCGTGCTGTTAACCCCATCCTCATCTCTAGTTGCATAAAATTCTATAACTATCACAAAATACAATAATTATATATACATGGACTTTGTAGAGACATGCATTATTTACGTCGAATCTTATTCATGTAGCTAAGATTCATGTCGCCAGCATGAAAACGAAGTTTCCTTTTGGAACAAAAAAAATCCTACCACATTTCATTCATAAATTTCTATAATTTCAATATAGCTGGCACGGTACGGCTAGACTTTTCAAATTGAGGCCAAGACGTCTACGAAACGTTCGGGGAATTTCTCAGGGCCACTCAATGTGGCGAGATTCTGACAGTTGATTGAAATAGTTCAGTGTGGTCAAAGAAACTACACAGGAATTTAAGGAATATGGTCGAATGGAATGGCAAAACCTTGACCCCATTGGACATCGGGCGCATCTCACGCTTCTTTTTGGCTACAGGCACTCCCAGTTTCTTAACCTTACCTGATAATGATTTAGAGAGAGAGAAAGGTAGAATGACAGCGAACCTATGACCGCAGAAGAGTCTGCGTACAACTCGGGAAACAGCGGACCCTACCGCGAGTCTACGAGCGCAGAAGTTCTAATCGCCGATGGGACAGAGCGGAGCAAACGAAAAAAATTGGTAACATCGTGCAATGACCCACAAGCATTTTGGTGAAGGGAAGGGTTTCGGTGAAATTATTTGTCGAAGATAATCTGGGACATCTCATAAGACAAAATTGAACCGAAGTATACAAGACAAGAATATATCGCACATATTTGGACTGCAAACTTAAAAGTATTCGGAACAGATGAGGTATTGACAATACTTTTTGGTGTCATGTATCAGATATCTCTGAACCTATCAATATTTAGACGGTTGGAGGGTCTTTCTTTGACCTCAAAGTATCTCTTATCTTCTTTGTTTTTTTTTTTCCCCCTTTTTTCTAATTTTAGAACTAGGACCCAGGCTCAACGGTGATACCTTCAATTTAGTAGTCTTAAATATGTTGGTGTAAGGGAATTTTCTAGCAACAATGTAGGGCCATAGGATGGCATAATAGTTCTGCTTTGTATCTCCATAAATCATGTCAATATAGATGCTTTTCTGATGCTCAATGATGGAATATTAACTGCATGAACATACTTGCAGCACTAGGATACTGGTAGTTTGGTAAGCTCATAGATTTATTTTTTAGGTACCTCCACTCTGCGGTATGGTAAAAATTGGTTTCGATGCATCATGAAAAAGGAAGAAGGCAGACGCATGTTTTATCATACGGGATGAAATAGATCTTATATTATATGCTGGATCAAGGAAGTTTCAAACTACTTCAATACCACAAGCTAAACTTTGAACGATCTGAGAAAGTTTTCTATGAGCTGTCCGACATTTGAAATTCACAAAGATTTATATTAAAGGCGATTCACTCACAGTAATAGAATGGATTAAAAAGTATTTCGACATGTCCTTTAGTCCATCCATTTCACTTCATCCTCTACTTTTTGATATTTTGCATTATGCTGCTATATTGAATTTATTTTTTATTTTTCATATACTAAGATAGGCTAACCAATCAGCAGATCATCTTGCTCGTTTGGACTTTAATTCTTTAGCTCAGTTATCCCAACATATCATATTTTTTTGTTCCAATAGATGCTACTTGTACTTAATTTATAATTAGATACTAATCTCTATATTTTCTTTCTTCCATGAGTTTGTATGACCTCTCATTGCATTTAAAAAGAAAAAAGAAAAAAATGAAGAAGTGTTAATACTTGTCCGAGTCCACGCACAACTTTGAAGAATATCAGGTAATGCAAACATAGAGCCTTCCTTCTCTATAAAACGTTGTCTGGGCTGACAAATAATAGCCTAAGATTTTATATCAGACTTTGAATTTACTCTGGAAGCATCAATCAATAATTAGCCTAAGTTTGGTCATGTAGAACTTGCATGCTAGATTTCTATTGCAGTCAGGTACATAAAATGTATTAGAGAATGACAAGATCATTTTTTGGATATTTTGAGCTTCAGTATCTAAGAGGTTGATGAACTTGGAGTGATTACATTATAAGATAATGATTTAAGCGGTTCCCCCTCATCATTAGTAAACTTCTCATAATTCCCACGTGTCCTTGATAAAAAAAAAAAAAAAAAGGGAAATCAAGGTACGCAAAAGTTTTGCCACCCCTCTCCCCCACCATCACCAACACCCACGCACCTAAAAATAAATAAATATTTTTTTTAAAAAAAAAAATCCGATTTTACATGATCAGGTGACTCATGCATCAACTAGAAAATAGAATAAAGAAGAGTGATTTGTACGACCGTGGGTTATGCGGTCGCACGTGAGCCCATTTCTATGCCGACATCCTCGGTTTCGAACCACATATCACGTAACCTGGCCCTTGTCTTCATTTGATTTTTTTTTTTTTTTTAGAATCTTCTTCTGGGTCTTTAAAAGTGATGTTGGGATGATAAGATACAAGGCGTGCAACCCAAGATGCCATTGCCATGTTTTATGGCCGAAAGTTGGACTCTTAGATTGGACACTCTATTCTCTAATTAAATCGTGGATGATGTGTAAGTCACCAAGAGAATATTTACCTTATCTATAGATGCAACGTATACAATAAAATCATACGGCTTTTCTAGTGTTGAATGATGCCAAGGATGGTCGGTCCTAGAGCATCTAGGTTTGAATTATAAAAATGACGGTAAAGAATAGAGAAAAATTATTGATTTAATAATAATATATTTGATTCAAAATCTTGAGATATTAAAAGTAGTTCCACATTGTATATTAAACTAAACATAAGTCCGCTTGAATACAAACCCTGTTTTAAATATCCAAAAAGACACTAAAACTTTTGGATGGATAAAAGTTAATTTTATATTTATTTAGTTAATTATTTCTCATATTGTACCTTAAAGAGTATATCACCTAAGTTTCCATGATACGCCTCGAACCGGATAACACCTACGACTTATATTATTTTATTAGTGTATGCAAAAAATTATTAATTAACTAATAAAACTAAAATAATAACAATATTATATTAAAAGATTTATAATACTTTAATAGAAAAACTTTCAACAAAACTGAGATATGATATTTAATAAAAGTCATGATCCATGCATTTCTATAAAATTTATTACACTGAGTTTCTTTCTTTCCCTTTCTTTTTTTTTTTTTTTTTTTTGGAGATTCTCAACAACCTTCAACAAATACCTAATTGGCAATTTCCTCATGCAGGAAATGAGGAAATTGCCAAATAAATAGCCCCTTTTTTCCCCCAAGGTCCCCAGTCTCGTGATTGGTGAACGCTGTTGTCTTTCATGGATAAAATAAAAAAGAAGCCAGAGAATAAGAAAACTCGTTGATCTCCTCTCATTCTGATATTTTTGTTATAATAGAATGAACTGCTAAAAAATGGTGATTTTTGTGTACACCAAAAAAAAAAGAAGAAGAAGAAAGTAAACAATGATCAAATGCGATCCATGGGCTTTGTCACACACGTCAAACCCGCTTTTCCTTCACAATTGTAAGGTGGACAAATCCACCCATGCATCATACATTCATTATTGTTTTGATTTTAGGAGAAATCATCATACATTATTTATGGATGGATGAGAAATTAGGCCATTTGGACATGCCATTAAGGTTCTGTACCATATTAAGGGTCCCATGACTTGCCTTGGTTCTCCAAACTATTCCTAGCTATAAGGAATAAGCTAAAATTAAGTGATATTCTAGAATTCCATTGCTAAAGTAACATCCATCCATACTTGGAACTCCAAAATGTTTAAACGAGTTGCTTGATGCTCCTATTCTTATTGTCACCATTTAGACTATGACCATCAATCAAATTTTCAACCACCACAGATGGCAAGTGAAAATGTATCATTTCCCGACAAAAGAGATGCAAGACTAAATAAGGCGGGGATAGAGACATCGTACCAACAAGTCATTGATATCCTCCTTGCTAACCAATACGCTTGAATCTTTATCCTCTTCGGGTCAAGATATTCTCCTAGTCAAAATTAGTTGCCAGCTGTGCTCTACTCTAGATATTTGGTGAAGCTTCAACTTCCAAATCGATCTCTTTCAACGTAATTTTGATAGAAATTTCAAATATGATTGGCTAATGAGGCAACATGATAAATGCTAAAGACCTTCACAAGCTTGTGAAAATTATATCATTATTCATATCAATACACCGCAATCCTTACCAATTTTATTCAAGATAAAGTCTTTCAATCCATCTTTAACAATTCTGTAAAATCTCCTTCCACCAAGTATTTACTACTTGATTATCTTTTATTTGGGGCAAAATCTAAATACAATGACAAGGACCCTAAAAACAATGACATGGACTATGCCAATGCGTTCCTACCTTCTACGGTCCTAAAATACATATGCGGAGAAATTTCTCATGCAGCGAAAGAAGATGTTGACAAACGCATTGTATATGCATTTGTAGAAGCATGCCATCGTAGATGCACATATTAAATTTCCAAATAATCAATTAAGTATTGTAAAACATTAAAAGAAAAGAGTTATAAATTGATTTACAAAGATGAATTTCATCCATTGAAATTTCATGCATTCAAAAAGTTCATCTTAATCCAATGTTGGCAGCAAAAGAGTTTTTCCAATCTTCTTGCAAATCTAAAGTTGATAGTATTGCTGCAGCCAACAGCTTGAAGCTCAAATGGACTTCAAAAGGCATTTTATGAAAAGAGAAGTACCGCGCTGGAGATATTTTCCATTTCGATCCATATTAGAGGAAAAAAAGATCGCATTCCATATAAATTAGACTTTCTTTTAACTCATAATCGATGTGAAATTAAAAATGCAATCCTTCCATAAGCTTTCCCATGAATAGTATCAATAATATGGTCAAGGGCTCGTGGCTTGAATGGATTGGTCCTCTCAAAAGACATCTCATGAAAAGAAAAGTGCCATCCCAGCACAACAGAAGATATTATCCATTTTAATCCGTATTAGATGTTGCATGATTTATCTCATGTGAAGAGAATCTTAGGAGGAGAGAATATCACGTTCTATATAAGCTAGACTTCTATTTGACTCACAATCTATATGGTAAAGATGCCATTCTTTCTCTCTCTATTTAAAGAAGAATCTATGTGTGGATAGGAGATGGCTTCTCTTCATCCCTCTTCAAAAGATGTCCTTCGTATGACACATAATCATGTGGCACTTGATATAGGATAAAGCGGACAATATCTTTGGCTGAGCTAAAATTGCACTCCTCTTTTCATGAGATGCCTTTTGAAAGGACTAATCTATTCGACTCACGAGTTCTTGGCTGCAATATTGATGCTATTTATAGAAAGTCGCCACCTGTCCATACAGACTCTCACTTTACTGAACAAAGCTTTCCACAAAATATGTACATGCAAGAATTTCCAAACCACCGTTGTTCATCGATCGGCAAATTATACCGAGAAATAGTGTTTAGCTTCCTAGCTGACATCCTGGTCTTAAAGAAAACTTCTCTAAATTTTTCAACTAAATGAACAAGTTCTTTAGTTTGGCAATGTTTGATGGTATATGTATGAATGCGAGCGGAGCATAATGCTGACTAGATTAGCAAGACGTGAATTGTCATAAAATGATGGAGAGAATTTGATTTATATGAAGTACGATCTTTTCTCCTCCTAAGATGCTTTTTATGAGATAAAATCGTGCATGAATATGAATCAAAATAAATAATATCTCTGATTGAGCTAGAATGACACTCTTTTTTTCACGAAACATTTTTTGAAGAGATTGATCCATCCGAGTTATGATACTTTAACTGCAACAGTATACATCAAATCTTAGTATCCAAATCCAACACATATCCAAATCCAGCACATCGGACTTTGACCGCAACACAACGGCGCATGCTGGTTCACTTTTCTAGTATCACATCAGGTACCGTTTCTCTTCGACTTTAAAATTTTTTAGTATAAATGTTTATTACTTCCTTATACCTTTTTCCTGAGCATATTTACAGCTTATTAGCATTTAATAAAAAACTATAGCAATCCAAGTTTAGATCATACTTAATTAACATCTATAAAACATCACTTCCCGTTGCAACTTGCAAGCCACTACTAAGAAAAGGTACGAGAGAAAAGAACATGTTGTATAAAAAATTCTAAGGTAAAAATAAAATAAAATAAAGCGCCAGTGCCTGTTCGAGCTTCTAGAAGTCGAGAGATACTTTCCGTTCCTAGATTCTCCACCACCCCCCATTGCCGTTTTCTTGCGAGAGGGGCCCACCGAACCACGACGCGAGCTTATCTACATAGATCCACCGAATGGACGGCCCAGATCTGATCTACCCGGTCAGACAAGCCAAGCGGACGTGCTGGGTTGTGCTCCGTCTGATCTGGATCAGATGGTGGTGGATACGCGGCGTGAGTGCCACGTTAGGTCAAAGACAGACGCGTGGTGGGGGCGTCGCCATCCCGCGTGTCAAGGCAACATCCACCGGGCGTCACGCGTGTCGTGAGCAGGCACGGCAGTCACGTGGAGGCGCGCGGTAGGCCATGCGGGCTGGGCCCCGCTACATTTCGCACATGGATTCCAGGTGCGCAGGGGAGGAGCGATCGAACGGTCGCTCGCCGCGTGGCGCGTGCGCACAGGTTGGACGTTCGGCAGGGGGCCGTTAGTTGGGGGCCCGTCAACGCCGTGGAAACACTGACCCCGTGCGGCGCCCGTGAGTGACGCCGTCAAGCGTCCGGTCGCTCCACGGGGTCAATTTTTGTCGCTCTGGTTTCGGAAAGGCACAGAGAGTGAGAGGGAGAGGGGGCGGAGGGGATAAAGAAGAGCGTCGTCAGAGTTCGGATCAATTTCGGGTGCCTTGAAGGTGAAATTTCGCGCATTGCTTGGTGGAAACTTTTTAGCAATTTTTATTCTACAATTGTTATTTTCTTGCTTTTTTTTTTTCCTCCTAATCTTTTGCTGGGGAATTGATATGTGGAATTCTGCTATCTAGCGTTGAATTTACTTGCTACTTAAGGAAAGGGTTCTGTTTGTGAGATCGATTTATGTTTTTGACTAGAGTTGCTTGTTGATGGTAGTTCGTTCTAGAATAGTAATGGTTCGGAAACGTTCCCGGAATTTAGCTGGAGAAAAAGGGGAAACATCGCTACTTTTTTGTGTTTAGAAATTGTCCAAGTTATTTAAGATGGTCATTTTATTTATTTGTTCAGTTTTTTGGCTTCTAGGTTCAAAATCATGAATTTATAAATCTTTTAATTCTTGGGGTTGCGGATGAAGCGGAAAAGAGAACAGCATGTGTTTTAGCTGCTATGCTTTGATATATTCTCACCTTTTTGTTTTTTGAGTTCCTATTTTAAATCCTACGATTTCTTCTATGATTGGCAACAAATTTGAGTTTTTGCCAGAAAAAAAAAAAGAATCGCGATTAGAAAATGAAAATTTTAACATATGGGTTGCTCCTTTTTTTGTGTTGATTGTTTAGCTGCTTGTACTTAAATTCATCATTTTTCCCTTTTTTTTTTTTGATAATCCGGATTGTTCTGCTTGTGCGAAAAAAGAAGTCAGCTCTGAAGTTGTCTATCGATTGTATATAGATTTGTAATGTTAAAAAGTCTTGGTTGTTGATAACCAGAATGCAATCATAGCAGAAATTCAAATTCCAATCAAGGCCATAGTTTATAACGGCTAAGAGTTACCACACTATGCATATATTTAAGGGGCTGTTTGGATGCTGGAGCATCTTATCTGTCTGATAAGATCTTCCCGTGGGATGCTCTTGCTCTGAAAACATGGAGGATATTGGGTGGTTTGAAGAGATTGGGGAAGCAATGTGACAACCAATACCTACTTTCTAGGGATGACTTAAATCATCATTCAGGAGGAATCAATTAGCCCAGAAAAATAGAGATTGGTTGTCGCTGGTGGCTGTGACCTCTTTGAGCCACTCATTCAAACAGCCCCTTAGTAGATTCCTAGAAATAAGCTACCTAGACTTGTTTAGTTTGGAATCTCCTTTTAATCAAGGTCGACATAATACTATCCTCAATTTGAGGCATAGGAAGAAAGAAAGTAATGATGGCCTACTATGAAGAAAATAAATAATGATGACCAACTATGGAAAATCAAGAAGATGATGGAAGATAAAAGGGTGAACCAGCAGAGTTTTGGGTGCAATGGTCAAACAAATATGGGACTTACTGGAGAAAAATGCTGAGACAACAGGAAGAGAAAAGACGTAAAGGGAAATTGAGAGAAGGAAGAACTGCATACGTTTCAGTCAGACAGCTTGAGGGAGGAGGCAGACCTTTTCACATTGATGATACTGAATAAGTTGCTTGAGTACAGAGACTACATGGGTGTTTATAGGGGAAAGGGACCTTTTTTTCTTATATTGGAGTACTATGATGTACTTACATGCATCATATTACTAGGTTATGCATAGCTTGAAAGTAATCTAACTTAAATTGAAAAGAATGAAATCTTTACATTATTTTATTTCATTTTATTGAGATTAGAAGGGGCTAGTCTAAACATGTTCTACCTTATATCCACCTAAACCCCACCTTGGCTGTAGCCCAGGTCCTTGGGCAGATTGAGCCACTGCTTGTGGAACCAGAATTTATATATGCAGGGGCCGTAGCGAGGGCCGACGCCCTTCAGAAGCGAACCACTGGCCCTTGTCACAAGTGGTCAGAGTTGTTCCATCTGAACCAAGGCAAGGTTCAGCGATATAGTATAATAGAAACAGTCTTAATTATGAAATTAATGATGAATTATGTGAAACATTTTATATTGACTTCTGAGTCATAATTTGAATGGTCAATTGGGTTTTACAGCTAGGAAATATTTAAATGAAATAATGCCAGCAACTGTTATGCTAGTATGCTTGTTTGTTGTACTTGATTTTTGGAGTTTGTTGTGGTAGATTAGATGTTTGATTTGCTTCATAACATCTTGATTCTCTGTTTACAATCAATGCATGTGGTGCTCGAGGCTTGTGTCTATTTTCATGAATGAATGCTTTCTGCAATTGAATGAGAGTAGTGTTTGTTCTTCTTTAGCTCGCTGATAAGGTAAATTTTCTTAGAGGCTCTGTCAGAAATATCACATAACTGCTTGGTTGACAGCCTGACTTTTTTAAGTGAGATATTTTCTATCAAGTCTCCGAGGACACACCTTGATGTAATTCCATGCACCTGATCTATCATATAATAGACAAATCTGCTGTCAATATCCTACTGCAGCTAGTAGGATACTCGCTATGGACTCTGTGATCTGGTTTCCTAGAAACTTGTTTTAACTGTCCCACCTAGGAAGGTTAAAATTTATGCTAAATAGAAAATATGCAGAAAAAAGATGATTTTGCAAATCTTGGAAGTTTCTATGCTTGCTTAGCTCTTCTATCTATATGGACGATCTCAGCATAAAATGAATTTGAATTTAGCAGTCCTTGGCACATACATGATTTGTGGTTTTACACTATAGTGAAAGGCTTGTTACCCTCAAACAATTTTAAGGAATTTAGTTTAAGAAGCTAGATGTGCACTGCAAGTTTGTTACACTCGAACAAATTAAGTTTGCTTTAATAAACATGATTTTCGATGGCCTTGTATCACTTGATTGTCTAACAACTGTGTTCTCATCCCTGCATGCAGAAATATCTTGAATAACTGATGCCCATCCTTCTAGCATGGACTCACATCAGCTTTTCAAATTTGGATTGACTGGTGCAGATGTATCCTGTGAATTCCCTTCTCCAAGAACTCTAGCGTACACTGAATGGGCATCAGGTTCCATGAAATTTGGTACAGGCAACTCGCCTAATTCTCCTCTTTCCAGCCAGTTTGAATCCGTACTGAGCAACAGTCAGGAGCAGCATAGCTCCACAGAGAGCATCTCAGGGGTCAGCCCTTCCCAGTATTCACCACTAGAGACCCACAGCTCATTCAAGCAAACCCATATTCATCTTTCAGAGTGTGTCCAGTTACCATCTTATTCATCTTATGCAGTTTCTAGTCCAAGCATGAGGCATGCTTTACAAGAGATTGAGACTGTTCTTATGGCTCCTGATACCTATGAGACAACAACTAGCACCAATCTGGAGCCTGATGAAAACAAACAGCCTCAGCTCAGAAAGCAGCGATCAAGGACTTGGAGCCATGAGTCTTGCATGGAACCTCCTGCTGTTGTCCAGCCCTGGTATATTTCTGGCAGATATCCGAAGCCAAGCCATGAAGCCCGTCCTGAGAAACGCCTGAGAGAGATGAGGGAATTTCCACGGAATGATGTGAAACAGATGTTGATCAGGTGTGCTGAAGCTTTGTCTGAGAACAAGATAAATGAATTTGAAATGCTGGTCCAGGAAGCAAGTAGTTATGTCGCCATTATTGGAGATCCTGTCCAGCGTCTGGGTGCTTATATGCTAGAAGGCTTGGTGGCAAGACACGAGTCTTCTGGCACCAACATCTACCATGCCCTGAGGTGCCGGCAGCCTGAAAGCAAAGAACTTCTTTCCTACATGCGGATCTTGTATGATATCTGCCCCTACTTCAAATTTGGTTACATGGCAGCCAATGGAGCAATTGCTGAAGCACTGAGGAATGAGGACAGGATCCACATTATAGACTTTCAAATTGCTCAAGGGACTCAGTGGGTCACTCTAATACAGGCACTAGCCGCTAGGCCTGGTGGTCCTCCACATGTTCGGATCACAGGGATTGATGATCCAGAGTCAGAGTATGCCCGAGGAGATGGTTTGCAGCTGGTTGGGAAGATGCTATCTGATATGTCCAAGAAGTTCAACATCCCTTTGGAGTTCAATGGCCTTCCCATCTATGGGCCGCAGGTCACAAGAGAAATGCTAGACATTCGACCAGGTGAAGCACTTGCTGTAAATTTTACTCTTCAGCTCCACCACACCCCTGATGAAAGTGTTGATGTGAATAACCCCAGGGATGGATTGCTTAGGATGGTGAAGGGATTGTCACCAAAAGTGACTACTTTGGTGGAGCAAGAGTCCAACACCAACACAACCCCATTCTTGATGAGATTCTTGGAGACATTGGATTACTACTATGCAATGTTTGAATCAATTGATGTAACACTGCAAAGGGATAAGAAAGAGAGGATACACGCGGAGCAGCACTGCCTGGCCAAGGACATAGTGAATATCATTGCTTGTGAAGGGAAGGAGAGGGTGGAGAGACATGAGCTGCTTGGGAAGTGGAGATCCAGGCTGACCATGGCGGGATTCAAGCCTTACCCACTTAGCTCTTATGTGAATTCAGTGATAAAGACGTTGCTGGGATATTACAGTGATAAGTATACATTGGTGGAGAAAGATGGTGCATTGTTATTGGGTTGGAAGAATAGAAACCTGATCTCAGCCTCTGCATGGTACTGATTGTAGAACTTTACGCAGAGCACTTCAGGAAAAAAGGTTAGCGAGGTACGAATGCCCTCAATAAGTTTTGTATGATGCTGATGTTGGTGCAGGTTCATTTCTTTCTTTGTGTGTAGGCATATGTGAATGCTGCACCTGATGTAATCTATACATAGGTTGGGATGCAATCTTTATAGTAGTTCGAGGAGGTTAATTTTCCTGTCCAATGTTCTGGAATAGGTAGAATCCAGGCTGATTCCGACTCAGACCTGCCAGTCGGCATCCTTTGCTTTGTTCATAAGGTTACTGACTTGACTTGAGTCGTTGATGTTTCTTTGATGGTTTGCCACTGACTTGACGTGAGAGGAAGAGGTGGTTCCAGCGGTTGGGGCACCTGGCTGCAATCGGTGCACTTGGTTATCAGTTCTGGCTTGATTAAGACGGGCAGCTTCCCTACCATGGGTATTTGCATGAATTGTAGCTGCTGCTTGCTTAATATTTATTTCTGGAAGAGGATCTCCTTTCAAGATCACCTTCTCTGCTGAGCTATGTTGCATTTTAAGTTAGCAACAAGAACTGAAAATGTAGCGATGGGAACGGTGCCCGCCATTGATGGTCTACCTGCTCGATCCCGAATAATGAACCTTCTCTTGCTGATGTTGGATGATCAGGGCCATTGAAGTTTACTTTGATGCAATTCGGTCGAGGGGACTGCCAAGAGATGGGTTGTGTTGAAGAGGGAAGACCCAGTGGACAGATTCAGCAGTCACAACCTCTACTTAACACTCTTCCAAGTATGGTAGCCAAAAGATGTTAGGGGACCAAGTTTTCTTGCTGGAAAACTTCGTGTTTCCTCTCTTTCCAGACCTTGAATGGGCGCTTGACATATGTTGAGAATCCAGTGGGCAAGCCAACTACTCAGCTTGATGTTAACTGCCTAGAATTGGAGCTGGGAGATGGTAGGCATGCTCACCAAATCCCAAACACCAGGTAACTTGGCACATCATGAATGGTCGATCGATTCATTGGGTTCATGACGGCGAGGACAGCATGCTTCGGACAAACCTTTTTAAGGCAAGAAATAGTGCTGTAGGAAGCCGACGCTGACTTCCATGGAAAACATCTCACTCTGTAATGTATTCTAGCTTTCCACACCCAGCTAAACTCAGGGGGATCTATCTCAGCTCGAACAATCATAGGTCTGTAAATCTCTTGCACTTTTCTAGCGCTCCTATAGGTCTCCCCAAAAGAGAGAATGCTCCCTCCATGATGATTAGTTTTTCGGGTTTGAAGAATCTGTTTGCAATTGTGGGAGGGAAACAGTAATTAATAAGTTCCTCGTTCCAAACCGTATTCCTTAGAATGAAGCAAACAAATTGAGATGTTAGATGGTGTCCTATGATTTTTCAGTATTGGAAATGTTGTGGTATGTTGGTCCTACATTGATTGATTGTGAGTTAAGAATAACGTTGATTTATATAAGATGGTATTTTATTAAGGATAAAATTATGAGGCCGGATAATATCTTATATATTTATATGAGAGTAGAGATCGAGTCCTTCACCACAAGATTGGCACTGGAAGAGAAAGTATTTGATGTGTCTCGATTTGTTCCGGCATAAAGTACATATTGGGAAATATTGCTAACTTGCATGGTCCTATTTATAATTTTTGTATTCATGTTACTAATGTTAGAGCCGTTGGTTGGACGTTTTTAGGAAGCCAAGTCACCAGAAAAGTGATGCTTAGCATAAAGTAGCGGGACCAACAGGCAATCAGGTGCTAAGATCATCCTATCGGCCATCTTACTGAGCTTTCCATAAAATATGTACATGCGAGAATTCCCAAACCACAGGTGTTCTTCGGTCGGCAAATTACATCGAGAAACAGCGTGCAGCTTCCTAGCTGACATCATGGTCCCAAAGGAAAATTCTCTCAACTCTTCAGCCAAATGAACAAGCTCTTCGGTTCAGCAATATTTGATCGTATATGCATGAATGTGAGCGGAGCATAATGCTCACTGGATTAGTGAGACGTGACAGCAAAGCTCAATGTTCTCCATTTCCAAAAATCCAGCTTTTGGACCTTAATTATTTGAAGTTCTCCTAAATTCAAAGACACCCTTGGAAGGTATCCCAGGGTATTTGTCAATGCAATGCACCTTCTTAACTCTAAGGATCCGTTTGGTTGGGGTATGTTAGATTATGGGATAATCTGATAATTCCTAAAAATCATTTATTTGAAAAAAATGATTATGAAAAAAAATAATTTTTACTATATTTTATTGGTGAAAAAATTATTTTTGAAAATGATACTGAAAAAAAGATTACTATATTTGGTTGGAGATAAATCTATATCAGAATATAGTTAAATTTATAAATATATTCTTCAACATAAAATAATTTTTAATACTAAGATAATATTATCATCTTAGATTAGTTTTTATAAAATGACTATAATCATTTAGCTCTTTGTAGAATGTCATATTCATCTTAATTTTTATGCAAAAGTATTTTATTGAATTAATTTGGAAAGACATCAAAATCAATTCAATAATAATATATGTAATTTTATTGGAGATATTTTTGTCAATTATAGATTACCACCGTTCGAAAATTTACCAAATACCAATCCTCTATGGTATTTATTTTACCTTTTTTCTCCGAAAAATAAGTATGAGGTCCATCATTTTTTTTACTATCTCTCTTCTATTTTTCATATCAAATATGATAATCTCACATGTAAATTATTTTTTCATGCCAGATTATCCCCAATCTAAAAAGCTCCATTAACTCGCGGATGCCCCAACTATCTTGGGAGTGTAAATGACTATAGAATTATCTTAGTTAACCCTTTGTTCGAACAATGATCGACAACCACCTTGTAAAATGTGCCTTCAATTCCTTGGTCCTCGTTGTTCTACAATTCCATTCAAAAAATTTGAAAAAGCAATGGTAACAAGCGTGCGAGGCATGGCACTGGTCATGCATATTGGCTATATAGGATGCAAGATTAGAGCACACGGCTCACCGATTCCATACGCATGGGTCTCAGGACCCGAGCTAGTTTTAGATGTACATTCTTTTTTTTTTAATCTCATTAAGAAAATTTAAGATTGGAATGTACCGATGTTAGGGTTTCACGGAGAGGCAGTTTCTTGCACTTTATCTTTTTAATGACAGTGAGATGTTTTCTTTATGCTTGTCCGTGGATGTAAGCTTGTGACCGGTCCATAAAAATCCATGTGTGCTATATTTTTTTCTCTCTATTTTCTTGAATCTTTTCAGTTTCAATGAGATCCATCACAACATACCTTCTTGAAAGTCATGCAATCTCATCTCCGAACTCTTGAAAGAAGAATATAATCATCTATTTGATTTATAGCCTTAAATTCCTCCCCTCTCCACCTCAATTGTGATCGTCCTTTCTACCGTGTTAACACATAATATGAATAAATGCAATCATAGTGGATACCATTGCCATAGTCCCTTTGAGGGAAAAGAAAAAAATCAGTTGGTGCGTCAATATTGATAAGAAAAGCAGAGGAGGGTCCCTAATGCATCCATTAGTTCAAGTTATCCGGTTCTTCCCCCTTTTTTTTTTTCGAATAAAAGTTATCCAATTATCAAGAAAGCCAAAGTGTCTCAAAACAGCCTCCAAGTACGACCAACCAAACCTATCATAGTTCACTCTCCATATCTAATTAGACTAATTTGATCGTTATTAGAGGACTTGTCACTGACAACCAATGAAAGGACTGTACAGCATTTTGAGCCAAAATAATATTGTCCGAAATGCATCTATCTTGAGCAATAGCTGATCGTTCCTCCGAGATCAACACCTTGCTTGCCACGAGGGCTAGACCTTTGTCACCAATTTGTAGATTGTGTTGCATAAACTAATTGGCCGGTTGGGAGTAATGAAGGTTGCTTTCATGAACTTGGCATTTTCTCGGTCTGAAAATATTGTGGAACCGATTTATATCATCTCCCATAATTCTCTTCAGGCTGTTCCAGGATATCCTAGTTGATGCAGTCCTGTCTCAAGAACATAATTTCTCAACTTGTCAGAAAGATTTGGTGGATAAAATGTACGAGTAGTGGCAAGCGTGTGTGACTTATCATTTCAGATGGTGGCCGGGATATTGTTTGCGTAATTGTTTCTACATTACTACATTAGCCATATATGGAAGTAGGCGCAGAATACCGTATCTTCCTGGCTGTGAGGCAGCTGTCTCATAGATGGAAGTCGCAGCTTTCCTTTTTCATCATCAACAACTTCTGGACGGTTATCTTCCATATCTAGACAGATGAATTCTAATCATCCTTCCTCCTTTCCCCTCCAATTAAAAATCATCCTCCCTCCTCCATGAACTTGCTCAAAAGAATATAGGAGAAAGAATACTCATCCAGATCTCCTTGCCTTTTTCCTCCTCTTCTGTTTCAGACATTTAACACCTAATCTTGGCACTCTAATGGTGTTATCGCAATGCTTCTGACACAAAATTATCGGATTATAGAAGATTTTTGCGACATTAAACATCTTTCTCGCACATGCGCACAATCTGAAATCAATCCAGAAAAATACGATCAATTGATGGAAACCCAATTGGCTGACGTTTTCTGTGCGGTTTCGGGGCAGGAGGGAGGCTAGCGGGTGGGTGATGTAGCATCGGGGCAGTCTCCGTCCAGACTGCCCGCGGACATGACCTTCTGACGCAGAAAGGAGGTAAAACGAGGAAATGATTGAGATAGTCAGCACTGAACTGTCAATTTTTCATTTGGTTTTTAAAATTAGAACGGAATTCTAAATGAATAGCTATGCAAACCGCCTAAATATTCTTAATATTTCTAAATTTTTATTTTAATATTTAATGTGCATGCGTATGCCTATGATGCATGCATAAGCATGCATGTGACCGTCCGTCTTATGATGGGTATCCAACCATATACAATATTTTATAATATTTTTGAGAGTAGTTCTCCGCTTCAAAATTTGATTTATTAGAATATACGGCAAGAGAGCCGGACTCATTTGCCCGACAACATCGATTAGACGTCCCCAAACCCTCCCCTACAACAGTATCCCCAATTTTGCCGATCAGTACCGAGGCCTTTTTGTTAAAATAAAATAAAATATATTGATATGAATAATTTTCATCGGACATCTGGCACTATCAAAAATATCATCATCTCAGATAATATAAAAATAATAATTTATAATCTTAGATCGATAATATACCGATTTGATACTTTAGCTGTTGCTTAACAAGTGATAAAAATCGATTAAGTAATCGAGACTAAATAAGTAATATATTGATCACACTAAAATCAGAACAATAAGCTATCATGCCCAGTTTATGGGCATCTTTCTAGATCGGTATTTAACCGATCTTCCAGTAAGTTAGAACCAGATCAGCATTCGCTCTGCCTAAAAGCAAGCGACAGTTCGGGATCCACAGAATATTAGTTTTCTACCAATATGAATAATCATTATGCTCAGAATCCATAACTCAAGCCTCTCAAGATCGGTAAAATACCGATCTCACCATAAATTCAGATCGATGATTTATCAACCTCGACACTCTCCAGAAATTAGCTAAGCGTCAACTGCGCTCCCATCTAATTGTGACCCTCTAGCTCTATTATAACCGACTGCCACTAAGATAAAATGATCAATAACTGTAATCCAGCTGGCCATAATAAACCAACGGCTATAACAAACTAATGGCCTAAGCAATTTCCTCTATAAATAGAGGGTAGGGTACCCCTCCAGGTAAGCTCACGCTTGATATCCACAGAGCTAAGACTCTTTTGAAATCAATCCTCGACTTTTTCACTGAAGGAAGATCGAGATCCCTTAAAAATTCTCTCACTCTATTTTCTGAATTCTCATTTTTCACTATCTATTCTCAAGGCCTCAGCTGACTTAAGCATCGGAGGATCCTAAACTGGAGGATACCCCACCGATTCTTGAACTTTTCTTGCAGGCTCTCCGACGATCCGGATTAATCCAACCTAATTGGCTCTTCAGTGCAAGATCCGGATTAATCCCATCCTCCGATGATGATCGACCTTCAGTAGTTTAGCCTCATAGTACAGTAAGTCCAGGCTCTGACCAACGCCATGCAACAGCTCCAACAAGCAACAAAGTGGTGCCAAGAATTAGTTCCACAAGAACCTCAAGAAGTTGCGTCATGGACCAGCCACCCCCCAATTCTTCAAGAACACTATCAGGCGCACCTTCCAAATCAAGAAGATAAGTGCTCCTTTGAAGCAAAATTGACTCCTCATAGCAAGATGCCACTGCGAGAAACGGATCTTAAGCAGAAACTTCAAGATCTGAAGAGGAGACTGAAAGAGGTACAACTCGAAAAACTCTCTCAGAATAAGAGAGATTTCTACCTCACTTCTTCTTTTTCTGCTGAGATTTTGGATGAATCAGTTCCATCTCGATTCAAAATGCCTCTCCTCGAGCCGTTCGATAGCTCTACGAACCCTCAAGACTATACTGAGGGATACCACGATATGATGAGGCTTCAGGACATGTCTGACGTCCTTCTTTGTATAGCCTTCCCCATTACCCTCAAGAAATATACGAGGATATGAGACTCTAGACTCCATCTTGAATCCATTTCTTGCTTCGATCAATTGAGTAGACTCTTTATGGCCTATTTTGGGAGCAACCGGCTCCACTTGAAGCACTTGGACAACTTATTCTCTATAGTACAGCAGGAGGGTGAGTTCCTTCGGGAGTATATGGCCCACTTCAATGCGATCATTCTTGAAATCAAAGACTTCAATGAGTTCATCGCGATGTCGGCCCTGAAACGGGGACTCGGGAGCTACCATTTGATCTTCTCCATCAACAAATTTTTTTTAGAGAATTATGAAGCCATGTTGGACAGAATCCGGAAGTATGCTCATGCAGAAGAGGAGGAGAGGTTGAACAAAAAAGAGAAAAAGAGAAAAAATAAAGGAAAGAAACGACCCTATAAGGAGGAACGTAGGAATTAAGGGAGCAGTAGTGAACCACCTTGAAAAAATTCGAGGTCTAGAAGTCCTCATAAATTCAACAGCTACTCTTCTCTGTCCGCTCCTCGATCATAGATCCTGATGGAGATAGAAAATCAAGAATATCTTTGTCATCCATTTCCCATGAAGGTCCCAGCTAATAAAAGGAACAAAAATAAGTTCTGCTGCTTTCATCAGGACCATGGGCATGACACTAAAGAATGCCGTCAACGCTAGGATGAGATTGACGCATTGATCCATGAGGCTACCTTGGCAAATACATTTGAGAATAGATGAACCAAGCCCTGGAGCCATGCTAGAGATCTGAAGACACCACTGAGCATAACCAGCTCACTGCGGGAGTTATCAATATGATCTCACAAAGCAATGGACCTCGGGGGACATCCAAGAGTCTTTCTCCCAAGAGATTGTGCATTGAAAATATTTTTTTTTCTGATGATGATGCCAAAAAAATTACGACCCTCTAGCTGTATTATAACCGACTGCCACTAAGGTAAAACGATTAATAACTGTAATCCAGCTGGCCATAATAAACCAACGGCTATAACAAACTAATGGCCTAAGCAATCCCCTCTATAAATAGAGGGTAGGGTACCCCTCTAGGTAAGCTCATGCTTGATATCCACAGAGCTAAGACTCTTTTGAAATCAATCCTCGACTTTTCCACTGAAGGAAGATCGAGATCCCTTAAAAACTCTCTCACTCTATCTTCTGAATTCTCATTTTTCACTATCTATTATCAAGGCCTCAGCTGACTTAAGCATCGGAGGATCCTAAACTGGAGGATACCCCACCGATTCTTGGACTTTTCTTGCAGGCTCTCTGACGATCCGAATTAATCCAACCTAATTGGCTCTCCAGTGCAAGATCTTTGCTCTCTCCTAGAGCCTTGCAGCAATAGATTGGCACTAAAAGGAGGGCATCATCCAAAAATTTATGAAAAATGATTAAGAAGACACAGAATCTGACTTCATCTTCTCTCGGAGCCCTTCAGAAATGGTTCAATCCCATCCTCCGATGATGATCGACCTTCAGCAGTTTAGCCTTATGGTACAGTAAGTCCAGGCTCTGACCAACGCCATGCAACAGCTCCAACAAGCAACAAAGTGGCGCCAAGAATTAGTTCCGCAAGAACCCCAAGAAGCTGTGTCATGGACCAGCCACCCCCCAATTCTTCAAGAACACTATCAGGCGCACCTTCCAAATCAAGAAGATAAATGCTCCTTTGAAGCAAAATTGACTCCTCATAACAAGATGCCACTACGAGAAACGGATCTTAAGCAGAAACTTCAAGATCTAAAGAGGAGACTGAAAGAGGTACAACTCGAAAAACTCTCTCAGAATAAGAGAGATTTCTACCTCACTTCTTCTTTTTCTGCTGAGATTTTGGATGAATCAGTTTCATCTCGATTCAAAATGCCTCCCCTCGAGCCGTTCGATGGCTCTACGAACCCTCAAGACTATACTGAGGGATACCACGATATGATGAGGTTTCAGGACATGTCTGACGTCCTTCTTTGTATAGCCTTCCCCATTACCCTCAAGAAATATACGAGGATATGATTCTCTGGACTCCATCTTGAATCCATTTCTTGCTTCGATCAATTGAGCAGACTCTTTATGGCCTATTTTGGGAGCAACCGACTCCACCTGAAGCACTTGGACAACTTATTCTCTATAGTACAGCAGGAGGGTGAGTTCCTCCGGGAGTATATGGCTCGCTTCAATGCGATCATTCTTGAAATCAAAGACTTCAACGAGTTCATCGCGATGTCGGCCCTGAAACGGAGACTCAGGAGCTACCATTTGATCTTCTCCATCAACAAATTTTTTTTAGAGAATTATGAAGCCATGTTGGACAGAATTCGGAAGTATGCTCATGCAGAAGAGGAGGAGAGGTTGAACAAAAAAGAGAAAAAGAGAAAAAATAAAGGAAAGAAACGACCCTATAAGGAGGAACGTGGGAATTAGGGGAGCAATAGTGAACCACCTTGAAAAAATTCAAGGTCCAGAAGTCCTTATAAATTCGACAGCTACTCTTCTCTGTCCGCTCCTCGATCATAGATCCTGATGGAGATAGAAAATCAAAAATATCTTTATCATCCATTTTCCATGAAGGTCCCAGCTAATAAAAGGAACAAAAATAAGTTCTGCTGCTTTCATCAGGACCATGGGCATGACACTAAAGAATGCCGTCAATGCTAGGATGAGATTGAAGCATTGATCCATGAGGCTACCTTGGCAAATACATTTGAGAATAGATGAACCAAGCCCTGGAGCCACGCCAGAGATCTGAAGATACCGTTGAGCATAACCAGCTCACTGCGGGAGTTATCAATATGATCTCACAAAGCAATGGACCTCGGAGGACATCCAAGAGTCTTTCTCCCAAGAGATTGTGCATTGAAAATATTTTTTTTTCTGATGATGATGCCAAAAAAATTCAGACCCTCCATAATGATGCTGTCGTCATCTCCATGATGATAGCAAATTAAAATATAAAAAAAATTTGGTAGATAATAAAAGCTCAATAGATGTGTTATTCTATGATGCTCTCTCCAAAATGAATATGTTTGACAATTTGAAACAGGTTGGCTGTCCATTAGTTGGATTTTCTGACGATTCTATGGCAGTTGAAGAAGAGATAACGTTGCCAGTAATAGTTGGGAAAGAACCATATCAATCAACAGTATGGCTTACGTTCCTAGTCGTTAAAATCTTATCTGCTTACAATGTCATACTTGGCCGATCTGGATTCAATGTCCTTAAAGCAATAGTCTTGACTTATCACCTATCACTACTACAAAAAGAGCCTATGGCAGCGGCTTTCGAAATCACAGTAATAGAGTCTACGGCAGCGGTTATAAGAAACCACTGCTATAGGTCCGACCTATAGCAGTGGTTACAACAAATCGCTGCCATAGTCCGACCTATGGCAGCGGTTCCTTGTAACCACTGCCATAGGTCCGACATATGGCAGCGGTTACAAGCTGCTATACGTCGATTTATGACAGCATTTATTTATAACTACTGTAATATATTTTTTTCTTATTTTTTCTCTAAATAATATATATTTTTAAAATTTAATGTTCATCTTCATTATTTATTATTTAAATAATTATCATTAGAGTATCGTTATAAAAGATCACCTCGATCTGATGGTCCTAGCTTAATCGATCAGAAAAATTTGATTTCGATGATCATGAACGACGATGCGATGATCTGATAGATGGAGACATCTGATAGATCCAAAAACCTACAACAATAATCTCAGTTATGTTTGTAATGTACTATCAAAGTTTCACTTTAATCGGATATCATTATCTTAGTTAATTTAGTATAGGTTAATTTTAGCCGTTAAATGATAAACGAGTGATCAAAGAACCAGACGGTGTTCGATTATGAGATAATTTTTTTTATAAGCAATCTTGACTACTACTTTAATTATTTTTTATAGTGATGATTATAAAATTCAACTCGTGAAATTAAGAAC
Organism: Cocos nucifera; assembly: GCA_006176705.1. NCBI lineage: Eukaryota > Viridiplantae > Streptophyta > Magnoliopsida > Arecales > Arecaceae > Cocos > Cocos nucifera. The sequence continues at coordinate 483,576 of QRFJ01000731.1, read as the reverse complement.
GATCTAAAACTATACATCGTCTGATAATCATTCTTAAACTTCGTTGGTTGTTGTATATATATGCTCGTACTTTTACAATATCTATTTAACATGAATAGTTCATACGAAAATGATTTGAATTTTACTATTATCATCGTATAAAATGATTAAAATTATAGCAAAGATCATTTAACTAAAAAATTATCTCATAATCGAATGCCGTTTAGCCCTTTGATCGCTTGTTTCTAATTTAACGGTAGAAATTATTTCATACTAAATTGACCATGATAACGATATCTAATTGAAGTAAAACTTTGATAGTATGCTACAAATATCATCGAGATCATCGTTATAAATTTTTGAACCGATCGAAGATCTTCATCTATCAGTCATCGCATCATCGTTCATGATCATCAAAATCAAATTTTTTGATCGATGAAGCTAGGGCCATCGAATCGAGGTGATCTTTTGTGAAGACACTCTAATGATAATTATTTAGATAATGAATGATGAAGATGAATATTAAATTTTAAAATTATATAATATTTTTAAAAAAAAAATTATTTCTAATCTACGGTAGTGGTTTTTTAAAAATTATTGTTATAGATCTATGGTAGCGGTTATAAACCATTGCCATAGATCTATTGCAGTAGTTTAGCATAATCGCTGCCATAGATCTATGGTAGTGGTTCGAAAATCGCTGTCGTAGGTTAGATTAAAAATTTTTAATTTTTCTTTCCTCCCATGCGCTCTCTCTCTCCCCTCCTCTCTGTCATTGGTGAGACTCCATCCATCCCCGGCCACGACCGCCCGTCCTGCGTCCTCCCCATCCCCGACCATGGCCGCCCGTCCCCCGGCCTTTTCATCCCTAACCACCCGCTGCCTGCCCTCCCCATCCCCGATTGCCACCGCCCCTTGCCCTCCCCATCCCCGACCTGCGCCCCCTCCTTCCATTCCGACCGCACACCCTCACCTGCCATCCTCCCCGTCGCCCCTGTCGCCCATCCTTGCCCTCCATGGCCCCCACCCCCCTCCCTCCCCATCCTCGACCGCCCCAAATCATTCTCCCATCCTGATCGTGACCGCCCGCCTCCCTCCCCGGCGCTCACCCCTGCCCTCCCATCCCGTCGCTCGCCCCTTCCCTCCCCAACTGACCGCTCCACCCCTGCCCTCCCATCCCCTGGCCTCCCCATCACAACGCCCCTCCGGCCCCCTCCCCTCCTCTCTTTTCTCTTTCTTTTCTCTCTCTTCTCTTAATATCTTACTATCTTGTTATTGTTTCACAGGTTACCTATAGTACCGTCGTCTTCCTCCAGCACCGTTGTCGATGATCCTCAGAGCTTTCAATGCGATCCCCTTTCTATAGTCGTAGATTTATTTTTTATTTTATTTTATAGTATTATTTATTAATCATTAGATTAAATCTGTCAATGGGTCGAATTTGGGTCGGAACCTGGATATTCAGATCCGGACTTGATTTTAATTACTAGTATCGGATCCGAACTCGAATACCCGACAAGTCCATACTTGAAGTACTAGACTCGGATCCTATTGTATCCTGGGTATCCAGACCTAATTTTGAGATTCGAAACTAAGAAAGGGAGAGGGAGAGAGGGAGAGAGGGAGTCCAGCCTCGCCGTCGTTGTCGGCGAGGGAGATCGAGAGAGAGGAAGGAAAGGGGTTTGGCCTCATCGGGAAGATGAGAGAGGGAGATTCGCCGCGTCGGTGAGGGAGATCGAGAGAGAAAGAGAGGGAGGGAGGGGGTTCGGCCTTCATTAACGGCTATAGGTTTAATATTCACAGCAGGTTCGTAAATATGGCAACACAAAATAGTGGCATCATGTTGAGCGCCACCACTGGATGTTATGCTAGCTCGAGGGATTTACAATCTCTACGGATTTGAGGCATGGTGGAGAAGATATCATCTTGGATTATTTATTCTAAAGAAGAGTGCATTGATGAAGTGTGATTGATTTGACAACTTGTCACAGTCTGGGATGAAGACCGATGAGTATGGTTTTACTCTCATTAACATACAACGCCATCTCCGCACTGAAGAACCGTATATACTTGCCTTCCAAGCTAGTCAAGTCTTCTACGTTAGTGATCTCTTGAGCTTCAATGGGTGTTGTTGTGAATAGTACCTAGGCATATTTGATGATTATTGAAGTTGATGATTGGATCATGCATGCAAAGTGCTCCTCTAGGATAAAACTTACCTGATACTGTCGAGATCCCAGACATATTTATCAGGAGCGATGGTGATGTCCATATTATAGATGCCACTAGGCGATGACTTCAACATTCTGATATAAATTATTAGAGTCTATTTATTGATGTGTTGCTAATATTATTGTTCAAAATGTTAAATTTATTGCCCAGATGTTGCAACCCCCTCCCCTCGAATGATTATGCAGAGCTCCGCATCTGAGCTATGTCGGTAAGCCATGCTGTGCCATGCCATGGGCCATGCCATGCTGGTAGACCATGCCGTGCCTTGGGTCGTGTCATATCGTATCATGCCTTGGGCCGTGCCGTATTGGTAGGCCATGTCGTGCTGTATCGTACCATGTCGGTAGGCCATGCTGTGCCGTGCCGTGTTGTGCCTTGGATCGTGTTGTATCATGCCGTGTCGGTAGTTCGTGCCTTAGACCGTATCATGCCGATAGGCCATGCCAACCGCTAAGAGAACCTTCGATCGCTAAGAGAATCCCCGTCTTATTGCTTTTATTTATTGTATTGCATAGCCATAGACTCGTCAATTGATTAGTATACATAATCTTTGACATATGTATATTTATATGTAATTGTACGGATGGTACCTAGGCATATCTTTGATTATTGTTCAACATGTTTTATTGGTTAATGTTCATTAACGTTGTAGCTTACGATGGCACTAAAATGCCATCTAGCTTTCACCCTTGCCTCTCGATGAGTTACGTGGAGTTTAACATCTAAGGAGCAGTTAGAGCATACTCCATCCACCTTCGCATCAGCTGCTCAGAGATCTTCACCATCGGTATCTACTCCAACGACAGCATCTAGTACTCCACCGACATCTGAGCCTCTACCATCACCCGCATCTCCGATATATGCTACTCCACCGACATCTAGGTGTACGTTTTGCTACTACAAAAAGGTTCTATGGCAGTGATTTTCGAAACCGCTGCCATTAATCCTATGGCAGTAATTTTCGTTAACCACTGTCATAGATCCGACCTATGGTAGTGGTTCATTATAACCACTGCCATAGGTTGGATCTATAGCAGCGGTTAGTAGGAACCATTATTATAAGCTTATTTATGGCAGCGGTTAATTATAACCACTGCCATATATATATATATATATTTAAATATTATATAATTTTAAAATTTAATATCCATCTTTATCATCCATTATCTAAATAATTATCATTAGAGTGTTATCGCAAAAGATCACCTTGATCTGATGGCCCTAGCTTCATCGATAAAAAAAATTTGATTTCGACGATCACGAACGACGATGCGATGATTTGATAGATGGAGATCTTTGATGGATTCAAAAATTTGCAACGATGATCTTGATGATGTTTGTAGCATACTATCAAAGTTTTACTTTAATCGGATATCGTTATCTTGATCAATTTAGTATAGATTAGTTTTGATCGTTAAATGATAAAGAAGTGATCAAAAGACCAAATGGTATCCGATTATGAGATATTTTTTTTATAAATGATCTTGGCTACTACTTTAATCATTTTTTATGGTGGTGATTATAAAATTCAACTCGTGAGATGAAGAACGATCTAAAACTATACGTCTCCTGATAATCATTCTAAAACTTCACTGGTTGTTATGCTCGTACTTTTGCAATATCTGCTTAACATGAATAGTTTATACAAAAATAATTTAAATTTTACTATCATCATCATATAAAATATTTAAAATTATAATAAACATCATTTAACTAAAAAATTATCTCATAATCGAATGTCGTTTAATCCTTTGATTGCTTGTTTCTAATTTAACGATCGAAATCATTCCATACTAAATTGACCATGATAACGATATCCGATTGAAGTAAAACTTTGATAGTATGCTACAAACATCATCGAGATCATCATTATAGATTTTGGATCCATCAAAGATCTTCATCTATCAGATCATCGCATCGTCGTTCGTGATCATCAAAATTAAATTTCTAATCGATGAAGCTAG
>QRFJ01000731.1:451858-478805 GCA_006176705.1 Cocos nucifera | reverse complement strand
GGGAAGAAGTCTCACCGTACGAAGGAGAGGGAGAGGAGAATAGAGAAAGATTGAATGTGACGTAGGAAAACGTAGAAAAAAATTTGGAGGATTTTATAACCTAACCTACGATAAGAACAGAGCCGGTTTATAGAACCGTACCATAGATTACGGAAGTGGTTATCCAAACCACTGCCTAGATCTATGGCAGCGGTTCTATAACCACTGCTGTAGATCTATGGCACGATTCTATAACTGCTACTGTAGATTTATAGCAACAATATTTTGATAACCGCTGTCGTAGTTGAAAAATAATTTTTTTTTTAAAATATTATATAATTTTAAAATTTAATGTCCATCTTCATCATCATTATCTAAATAATTATCATTAGAATTATCGCAAAAGGTGCCTCGATCCGATGGCTTATACGCACACTCTAGACCGCGAATCTATGGCCAATCGTGTGCATAGAGAGATAATTAATTCTAAATCTTACTAGATAAATTAAATTCATATTTTTTATCATCTTTTTGATAAATTTATTCTTTATTATAGCTGATGAGAGATGGAGTGATGCCTAGCCATAGCGAAATCTTCCGATCCAGTCGCACGGATAAGATGGATAGGCCGATGAACATCGTGATTGAGCATATTTTTATAAATATTAAATATATTAATATATATGATTAGTATTATAGCATTTCTTATAAAATTTTATTTTAATTTATAATTATAGGATCAGTTAGATATACTCGCAAGTGAGGGCCCGAATACCTCTGGGCTCCATGACCATCTGTCTCAGGTCTTGGGGCCTGAGCACTTTGGGAGGATCCGATGTAGGCCCAGACATACGCCGATTAGCTACTGATCCGAGGCGAGCGTCTCCTCACAGACTTTCGGTGACGTCAGCTGGGAGGAGCTTGAGGAGGTGTTGGCATGGGTAGATCATGCTGCGATGCGGACAGATCGGGCTGAGGAGCGTGCATCTCATCTGGAGGGCATCATGAGAGATATGATGTCGATGCTCAGCACGTATTTTAGAGTCATGAGCTTCGAGGATATGTTGGTCCGCATTCCAGCTCTAGCTTCGGCTCTAGCTCTAGCTCCGACTCTCGGTGACGACGACGATGTAGATTTAAAAAACTTTTAATATATTTTATCTTTTTAAAAAAATATTATAATAAATTTTATTCGATAATAAAATTTTAGCATTTTAGAATAATTTTTATATTTATTATATTTTTTTATGTTATATATCTATATTTATCAGATAAAATATATAAAAAATAAAAATTTTAATTTTTTTAATTATTCAAGATCTATGACAGTAATTTTATAACCGCTGTCATATCCATGCCAACCACTGTCATAGTTTTCTAGTGCAAACGATGTCAGCCGCTGCATTAGACCTATGACAGCGGTAACCGCTGCCATAGATAATCTATGGCAGCGGTTACATAACCGCTGCTATAGATCGATCTGTTATAGCAGTTTATAAACTGCTACAATAGGCTATCTATGGCAGTGGTTCAAACAATCGTTGTCATAGAGCTACGGCGACAGCTGCAGTAGCAGCGGTTAAAGAACCGCTGTCATAAGTTATGATAGCAGTTTTTTGGGCTATGACAGCAATTACGAACTATTATCGTAGCTCTTTATTATAGTAGTATTTTTATTATATTATTTATTTATTTTTTGTATAGTATTTATATACTTATATATTTGCATAACGTATTTTCATTGCAGGTGCATCATCCAGTAGAATATTTTACGGTCCCATACGTATGATGCATGTGTGAAACCGCCAGCATCAGATGATGGTATAGTATGATCTGGAGAGAAGGCCGATAGAGGAGATCGCATGAAAGATGCATTTTTTTTTGGAGTGCTTGTGAGGCAGTCAGACATTATTTTCTAGAGCCCAGAGACTGATGATTGATGGATGATACTGTCAAGGATCGGATGTGGAAGGAGATATGGATAAGTGTATCTTAATTATATTTATGTATTTTATATGTTTACACTATGTTTGATTAGAATAATTTTATAATTGATTTTTGATAACTTTGTGTAAAGAAGGTACGACTTTTCTGATCATAAGAGGGCTCGAGATGTCCGACTGAAGAAGATCGAAGAGTTATACCGGGGCTACAAGGTCAAGCTCCATAGAGGATGGCTCGAACACCAATGAGACACTCCAAAGAAGCTTGTTTCTTGAATACAGGACTGTCCTCCGAGTCAGTGGGAGAGGATGGTTACACATTGGAGGAGCCAGAAGTTCGAGATAAAATTACCAATTTTTAAATTTTTCAATACGTTTAAAGTTATATTTAAATATTTTTTAAATATTTATTATTTATTTGAATACTTGTTAGGCTATCTTCCATTAGAATTAGGAGAATCGGGCAACCCAGGAGTATATGCACACTCTTGATCATGAGTCTATAGCCAGTCATGTGCATAGAGAGGTAATAAATTCTAAATCTCACTAGATAAATTAAATTAATATTTTTTTATATTTTTGATAAATTGATCCATTATTATAGCTGATGAGAGATGGAGTGATGCCCAGCCATAGCGAGATCTTCTCTGATCCAGCCGTACATGGACAAGAAGGGCATAGGCCGATGAATGCCGTGATTAGGAGGATTTTTATAAATATTAAATATATTAGTATATATGATTAGTATTATAGTATTTTTTATAAAATTTTATTTACATTTATAATTACAGGATCAGTTAGATACACTCACGAGTGAGAGTTCGGATACCTCTGGCCCCCATGACCATCTATCTCAGATCTTAAGGCATGAGCACTCTGGAAGGATCCGATGTAGACTCGGACATACGTCAATCAGCTATTGATCAGAAGTGAGCGTCTCTTCACAAGCTTCCAGTATCGTCAGTCGGGAGGAGCTTGAGGCGGCTTTGGCACGGACAGATCATGCTGTGATGCAAGCAGATCGGACTGAGGAGCGCACATCTCATCTGAAGGGCATCGTGAGAGACATGGTGTCGATGCTCAGTGCGCATTTTAGAGGTACCTCATAAATTTTGAGGATATGTTGGTACGCATTCTAGCTCTAGCTCCTCCAGCTTTGGCTCCGACTCTAGCTTCAGCTCGTGCTTCATCTCCCAAAAATGACGATGATGTAGATTTAGAAAACTTTTGATATATTTTTTTTAAAAAATATTATAATAAATTTTATTCAATAATAAAATTTTAGCATTTTAAAAATATTTTTATATTTATAATAATTTTTTATGTTATATATCTCTGCATTTATCAGATATAATATATAAAAAATATAGACGTACCAACCGCTATCGTAGGCAATGTGTCAACCACTGCATTAGATCTATGGCAGCGGTTATGTAACCGCTTCCATAGATAAGTCTATGGCAGCGATTCCATAACCACTGCCATAGATCGATCTATCACAGCGGTTCTATAACCGCTGCCATAGACAAGTCTATGGCAGCGGTTTGAAAACTGCTGGAATAGACGTCTATGGCAGTGGTTTCCATAACTGCTGCAACAATCGCTGCCATAGACCTACGATGATGGCTATAGTGGCAGAGGTTAGCTAACCGCTGTCATATCCTATAGTAGTGATTTTTTTCGACTACGGTAGTGGTTATAAACCGCTGCCGTAGTCCGATTCTGTAGTAGTGTATTGATCCAATTTTCAATCAGATTGAGCATCAGAAAAATGCATGGAGATCAAATAATGGTCAGGCAGTGCTTCCTAATAGCTTTTAAGATGAAAGCACCAATAGAAATCACACCCATCAAAATTTTTGATCAAGAGCCTGAGGTTGAGGTCGAAAAAATTCGAGCTGAATCAGTAGAGCCACTTTTTACTGTACCACTGAGAGTGGATCCTAAAAAAATAGTCCAAATAGGAGCTTGGCTAAATTTCGACCTAAAAGAGATGTTAATTTTTTTCTTCAGAAAAATACTGATGTATTCGCATGGTTAGCATTAGATATGCCTAGAATTCTGACTGACATCATTATACACAAATTAAATATTGATCCAAAATAAAATCTTATGAAGCAAAAGAAAAGAAGCTTTGCTCCAGAAAGACAAAGGACGATAGATGAGGATGTCGATAAACTCCTGAAAGTAGGATTCATCAAAGAAGCACAATATCCGAACTGGATAGCTAATGTATATGGTCAAGAACGAAAACGAAAAATGAAGGATCTATATTGATTTTACTTACCTTAATAAGGCTTGCCCAAAAGATAGCTTTCCTCTACAAAAAATTGATCAATTAGTCGATGTAACATCAGAACATTAGCTATTAAGCTTTATTGATGCCTTCTCTGGCTATAATCAATTAGAATAACTTCTGAAGATGAGAAAAATATGGCGTTCATTACCGACAAAGATTTATATTGTTATAAAATGATGCCTTTTGATTTAAAAAATGTAGGTACCACTTATCAGCGTCTAGTAAATAAGATCTTCAAATACCAAATTGATTGCAATATGAAGGTTTACGTCAATGACATACTGATTAAAAGCATAAAGGCAGATCGACATATTACTGACCTGAAAGAAACTTTCGGAGAACTCCGAAAATGCCAAATGAAGCTTAATCCCAATAAGTATGCTTTTAGAGTTACGGTCAAAAAATTTTTTGGCATTCTTATAACTTAGAGGGGGATAGAAGCCAATCCCGAGAAAATTCAAGCATTACTTGAGATGAAGCCTCCTACCTCTATAAAAGATATACAGCGACTAACTGGACGAGTGGCGTCACTCAGTAAATTCATATCCAGGTCAACCAAAAAATACCTTCCATTCTTTAAAACTCTGAAACAAATCAAGAATTTTAAATGGATGGAGGAGTGTCAATCTGCTTTTGTCAAACTTAAAATATATCTTGGTACAGTCTCACTACTATCACTACTACAAAAAAAGGCTATGACAGCGGTTTGTAATCGCTGTCGTAGCCTAAAAAATCGCTGCCATAGGCTATGGCAGCGGTTTTCTAACCGTTGCTATTGCGGTCATCATCGTAGCTCTATGGCAGCGGTTATTGTAGTGGTTGTTAGAACTGCTGTCATAGATAGCCTATTGCAGCGATTTATAAATCGCTGCAATAAATCGACCTATAGCAGCGGTTATGTAACCGCTGCCATAGGTTATCTATAACAACGATTTTTTAACCACTGCCATAGGTCTAATATAGTGGTTGGCACCTTAACATCAGGAACCTATGGCAGCGATCGACATGGATATGGTAGTGGTTATAAAACCACTACCATAGATCTTGAATAATTAAAAAAATAAAATTTTTATTATTTTATATATTTTATTCGATAAATATAGATATATAATATAAGAAAATATAATAAATATAAAAATTATTTTAAAATATTAAAATTTTATTATCGAATAAAATTTATTATAATATTTTTTTAAAAAATAAAATACACCAAAAGTCTTCTAAATCTACTTCATCATCATCGTCGTTACCGAAAGTTGGAGCTGGAGCTGAAGTCAGAGCCGGAGCTAGAGTCGAAGCTGGAGCTAGAGCTGGAATATGGGCCAACATATTCAAAATATGCGCTGAGCGTCGACATCATATCTCTCACGATGCCCTTCGGATGAGATGCACGCTCGTCAGCCTCATCTATCCGTGTCGTAGCATGATCTGCCCATAAGATTGCCTCCTCAAGCTCCTTCCGACTGACGACACCGAAAGTCTATGAGGAGACGCTCGCCTTAGATCAGTAGCTCATTGGCGTGTGTCCAGACCTGCATCAAATCCTCTTAGAGTGCTCAGGCCCCAAGACCTGAGATAGATGGTCTCTGGGCCCTCTCTCATGAGCGCATCTAACTGATCCTATAATTATAAATTAAAATAAAATTTTATAAGAAATGCTATAATACTAATCAATATACTAATATATTTAATACTTACAAAAATATGTTCGATCATGGCGTTCATTGATCTGCCCGTCTTATCCGTACGACTAGATCGAAAGATCTCGCTACGGCTGGGCATCATTCCATCTCTTATCAACTATAACAAAGAATAAATTTATCAGAAAGATGATATAAAATATGAATTTAATTTATCTAGTAAGATTTAGAATTAATTACCTCTCTATGCATACGACTGGCCATCGACTCGCGGTCTGGAGTGTGCGTATACTCCTAAGCTGCATGGTTCTTTCGATTCTGACGAAAGATAGTCTAATAAGTATTCAAATAAATAATAAATATTTAAATAAAAATTTAAGTATATTAAAAAATTTAAAAATTAAAAATTTTATCTCAAACTCTTGGCTCCTCCAGTGTCTAACTATCCTCTCCCACTGACTTGGAGGACAAGCTCCTCCAGAGTGTCTCGTCGGTGCTTGAGCCATCCTCTATAGAGCTTGACCTTATAACCTCGATACAACTCTCCGATCTTCTTCAGTCAGGTATCTCGAGCCCTCTCATGATCGGAGAAGTCGTACCTCCTCTATATTAATTTATTAAAAATTAGTTATAAAATTATTCTAATCAAACATATATAGTGTAAACATATAAAATGCATAAATATAACTAAGATGCGCGTACTTACCCATATCTTCTCTCATACTCGGTCTCTGACGGTAGCATCCATCAAACATCAGTCTCTGAGTTCTACAGGAATAATGTCCGACTGCCTCACAAGCACTCCAAAAAAAAAGGTATCTTCCACGCGGTCTCCCCTATCGACCCACCCTCTGCATCGTAATAGACCATCACTTGATGCTGGCGGTTCTACACGTGTGCCATACATGTGGGATCATGAAATGTCTAGCTGGATGATACACCTACAATGCAAATAAGTTATGCAAATATATAAGTATACAAATACTATATAAAAAATAAAGTTGTGCTAATATAATAAAAACATACACTCAGATGCCTGCGTAGTAGCATGTGCCTCAGATATGGATGACAGTAGAGGCTCAGCTGTTGGTGGAGTAGATGCCATCGATAAAGTAAATGCCGATGGTGGAGGTTCCTGAGCAGTCGATGTCGAGATGGATGAAGTATGCTCTGACTTCTCCTTGGATGCTGAACTGCACGTAACCTATCGAGGAGCAGGGATGAAAGCTAGATGGCATTTCGGTGCCATCGTGATCTGCAATATTAATGAATATTAATCAATATAACATCATGACATATTAAATTCTATTCGTTCAAAAGTCGAGTCGGCTCCGTGCCTGAGACAATCGGCTCCATACCTGAGACATTCGGCTAGGATCCTCCCCCAGCCATCTCGATCATGGCCCGAGCTGGCTCGATCGTGTGCCATCCCCTCGATCACTTCCTCTCTCCCTCTCTCAATCTCTCTCACCGACGACGGCGGCAAGGCCAAACCCCTCCCTCCCAACTTATCCATCTCTCGATCTTCCTCTCTCCCTCTCTCATTCTTTCTCGTCGGTAAGACCGGACCCCATCCCTCCCTATCTCACTCTCTCAATCTCCCTCGTCGACAAGGTTGGACCCCATCCATCCCAATGATGCCGGCAAGGCCGGACCCCCTCCCTCCCTCTCTCGCTCTCTCGATCTCCCACTCTCCCTCTCTCGTTCTTCCTCACTGACGAGGTCGGACCCCATCCCTTCCAATGATGGCGGCGAGGTCGGACCTCCTCCCTCCCAATGATGGTGGCGAGGTCGGATCCTTTTCTTTCTCTCTTAAGTACAAATCCATTGGATATTCGGGTTCGGATCTAGTTTCAGTAATTAAAATTAGAACTGAATCTGAATATCCAGATTTTGATCTGAACTCAATTCATTGACAGATCTAGTCCACAGCTGCAGACATGGCACGACCCAAAGCGACTGCCACGATACGGCCCAAAAACTATGGCATGCAGATAATTATAATATTTATAATAAATATTTATAATATTTATTATAAATATTCTATAAATTATTATAAATATATATGATTAATAAATAATACTATAAAATTAAAAAAAATTATATCTGTGGCTATAGAGAGGGTCGCACCAAAAGCTTCGAGGATCGCCGACGACGACGCTAGAGGAGGACGACGACACTAGAGGTAACCTACGAAATAAAAGCAAGATAGTGAGACAGAAAAGTGAAAAAAAGAAAAGAGAGAGAGCAGGGACGGTCGGGGATGGGGTGCCAGGAGGAGGGGGCACAGTGATGAGAAAGCTGAAGGAAGGCTTCGCACTCGACCGAGGGAGGGTCAGAATGGTGGTGGTGATGGGGGGTGGGGTTTCATGGGGGTCGAAAGAGGGTGGAGGTGGGCTCGCCAGAAGGAGGTTTGATTTTGCATCAGGGTCGAAGGAGGATAGAGTGTGGGGAAAGGAGTTTTACGGGGAGCCGATGGAGGGTCGAGGGTAGATGGAGGTTCGCCAGAGGGAGATTTCATAGGAAGCCGAGGGAGGGTCGGATGGGGGTTTGCCAGAGGGGGGTTTGCTAGGGACCGAGGGAGGGTCGGATGGGGGTGGGATTTTGTGAGAGGTTGAGCAAGGGTGGAGGGGGGTTCATCGGAGGGAGGGTTTTCGTGGAGGACCGAGGGAGGGTCGGATGGGGGTTCGCCGGAGGAGATATTTTGCTGAGGGTCGAGGAAGGGTCGGATGGAGGGGTGGGGGGTCGGGTGGGGGTGGCGGATGGTGAGGAGGGGCGGCGGGGGATGGGGGGCTGGAGAGGGAGGGGGAAGGAGGGGCGGCGTCGGTCGAGGGGAAGGAGGGGCGACGTCGATCGGAAGGGAGGAGGGTCGATGCCGGCCTGGGGGGAGGAGGGCGATGTCGATCGGAGGGGCAAGGAGGGGCGATGTCGACCGAGGGGGAGGAGGGGCGACGTCGATCAGGGGGGAAGGAGCCTCACCGATGATGGAGAGGAGAAAAACAGAGAGAGCAAGAGAGATCGAGCGCGCACGAAAGGAAAGAGAAAATTTGAGAATTTTTAACCTAATCTATGGTAGCGATTATCGAACCGCTGCCATAGATCTACGACAGCGGTTCTATAATCATTATTATAAATCTATCGTAGTGATTTTTGATAACCGCTGCCATAGATGAAAAATATATATTTTTAAATTTTTTTAAATATTATATAATTTTAAAATTTAATGTTCATCTTTATCATTCATTATCTAAATAATTATCATTAGAGTATCATCGTAAAAGGTCACCTCGATCTGATGGCCCTAGCTTCATCAATTAGAAAAATTTGATTTCGATGTTCATGAACGACGATACGATAATCTGATAGATGAAGACCTTCGATGGATTTAAAAATCTACAATGATGATCTCGATGATATTTATAACATACTATCAAAATTTTACTTCAATCAGATATTGTTATCATGATCAATTTAGTACGAAATAATTTCGATCGTTAAATTAGAAATAAGCGATCAAAGGGTTAAATGGTGTTCGATTATGAGATAATTTTTTAGTTAAATAATTTTTATAATAATTTTAAATATTTTATATGATAATGATGGTAAAATTTAAATTATTTTCGTATAAACTATTCATGTTAAGCAGATATTACGAAAGTACGAGCATAACAATCAGTGAAGTTTCAGAATGGTTATCAGAAAATGTATAGTATTAGATTATTCTTCATCTCACGAGTTGAATTTTATAATCATCACCATAAAAAATGATTAAAATAGTAGCCAAGATCATTTATAAAAAAAATTATCTCATAATCGGGGACCATTTGGTCCTTTGATTACTCATTTATCATTTAACGATCGAAACTAATCTATACTAAATTGACCAAGATAACGATATCCGATTAAAGTAAAACTTTGATAGTACATTATAAATATCATCAAAATTATTATTGCAGGTTTTTGGATCCATCAGAGGTCTTCATCTATCAGATTCTCGCATCGTCATTCATGATCATCGAAATCGAATTTTTCTGATCGATGAAGCTAGGGCCATCGGATCGAGGCGACCTTTTGTGACGATACTCGAATGATAATTATTTAGATAATAAATGATAAAGATGGGCATTAAATTTTAAAATTATATAATATTTAAAAAAAAATATGATAGTGGTTATAATTAATCGCTGTCATAAATCAGATTATAGCAGCGGTTCCTATTAACCATTGCTATAGGTCTAACTTAAGATAGTGATTATAATTAATTACTGCTATAGATCTAACTTATGATAGCAGTTACAATGAACCACTGCTATAGATCGATCTATGACAGCGATTTTTTGTAACCGTTGCTATAAGTCCGACCTACGGCAGTGGTTCATTATAACCGCTGCTATATGTCGGACCTATAGCAGCGGTTAACAAAAATCACTGCCATAGGCCATTTTTATAGTAGTATATCAAAACACATTAAAGATGAGGATTTATTTATATATTTATTTGTTTCACCTAACGCTATAAGCTCGATTCTAGTCCGAGATGATGCAGGGATACACAGGCCAATCTATCATACCAGTAAATTATTATGAGATATAGAGTCTCGATACTTTAGAACTGCAAAGATGATTTATTCTCTAGTCACTACCTCCAAACATCTTCGACCGTATTTTCAGGTTCATTCTATTATTATCTTGATAGATCAACCATTGAGATTGATCCTTCAATGACCTGATACTTCTGGCCAATTGGCTAAATGGGCCATTGAGCTTAGCAAATTTGATATCTATTATCGGCCCAAACTCTTTATGAAAGCTTAGGTATTGATTGATTTTGTGATAGAATATTCAATACCTGAAGAAGAAAAAATTCTAGTGATTCCAGAAGAAGCCACTAAAGGATCTTATTGGCTCTTACATGTGGATAGAGCTTCTAATGCCTAAGAAAGTGGAGCTAGCTTGATTTTAACTAGTTTCGAAGGAGCAATTATTGAGCATGCTCTAAGATTCAATTTTAAAATCTTCAATAATGAAGCTGTATATGAAGCTCTCATCGCAGTACTCAGAATCGCTTAGAAACTAAATATTAAGAAGCTCAAGTTTTTTATAGATTTCTAGCTTGTCGTTGGACATGTATGAGGTCATTACGAAGCTAAGAATTCTATTATGTCTCAGTATTTATATAACACAAAATAATTATCCAAAAATTTTTTCGATCTTGAAATTATTCAAACATCGAGATTAGAAAATGCTAGAGCTGATGCACTTTCATGCCTTGCGACGTTGGGATATTCCGACCTCGGCCAAAAAGCATTCATTGAAATTCTTGAAAAATCTAGGATAGATGTTCAAATGGTCGCTCATCTAGATTATGAACCAAGCTGGATAAATTTGATAATAAATTACTTGAGCAAAGAAATACTATCCTATGATCTCGTGAGCACAAGAAAAATAAAGAGACAAGCTCCTTAGTATGTCATCCTGAATGAAAACTTTATAAAAGATTATTTTCCTTTTTCTTCAGTATCTGAGATCTTCAGATGCTGATTACACCTTACGAGAGGTCCACGAAAGGATTTATGGTAACCATCCGAGGGGCAGATCTTGGGCCAATAAGGTCATTCGACAAGGATATTACTGGCCTATCATATAGAAAGATGCAGCTGATCTCGTTAATAAATGTGATCAATATCAAAGGTATGCTAACATTCAATATCAACTAGCTACTGAGCTTATTTCTATAACCGCCCTTTGGCCTTTCGCCATTTGGGGGATAGATATCCTAGGATCATTGCCCATGGCAATAGGATAAAAAAAATTTCTGATGGTTGCCGTAGATTATTTTACCAAATGGATATAAACTGAACCACTAGCATAAATCACAAAAAAAAAAAGAGATTTTATCTGGAAATCTATTATCTGCCTTTTTGGCTTATCTCGGGTAATCATCACTGATAATAAAAAATAGTTTGATAATGAAAAATTTAAGAAATTCTATTTCGAGCTACACATCAACAATAGATTAACCTCAATGGGACATCCATAGTCTAATAAAGAAGCTGAAGTCACAAATCAAACAAGTCTCCAAGGCCTGAAAACTAGGCTCACTGAAGCCAAAGGTTTCTAGGTTAATGAGCTATACAATATTCTCTGGGCATATAGAACTATCCTCAGATTATCGACTAGAGAAATATTTTCAAACTCACATTTGGATCAGAGGTGGTAATACCTGTGGAGATTGGCTCCCAATTCCAAGAGTGGAATACTTTCATGAAGAAAGTAATTCAGATCGATTAAAGATTGATCTAGACTTGTTAGAAGAAATTAGAGATAGAGCTCAAATTCAGATGGTGACTTATAAACAAAAAATAGCCAAATATTACAATAGCAGAGTGAAGCTAAAAATTTTTCAAAAAAATGATTTGATCCTTCATCGAGCAGAAGTTTCAAAATTCATAGAACAAGAAAAGCTTGTCCCAAATTGGAAAGGACCATACCGAATCACTGAGATAATTCGACTAGGAGCCTACAAAATTGAGAATCTAGATGACTCAAATATTTTTAGAACATAGAATGCAGAAAATCTCAGAATATACTATCAATAAATTTTGAATAAATACTTCAAAAAATTCTGTCCCATTGAAGACTTTTTCAAAATTTCAAAGTTCCTTCGATCACCTCGATAAAAGTCCAATCTCTGGATCGGTAGAGCCCCGAAGGGTATAGGAGATAAGATCTCTACTATTTCTAAAGTTCGATCTTCGAATCGGCAGAGCCCCAAAGGGCACAAAAGATAAGATCTCAACTATTTTTAAAGTTCAATCTTTGGATCGGCAGAGCCTCGAAGGGCATGGAAGATAAGATCTCACTATTCTAAAAATTTAATTTTTGGATTGACAGAGCCCCAACGAACATAGGAGATAAGATCTCCACTATTTTAAAATACCGATCTCTGAATCGATGGTATTATGAATTTTGATAAAATATCAATCTTCGGATCGATGTTATTATAAGTCTCGATTAAAAATCAATCTCCAAATCAAAGTTAATTTAGACCTCTATGAATTACTGACCTCAAGGTCAATGTTATCAATTTCTATTGATTATCAATCTATGGGTCGAAGCTAATGAATCATGTGGATTCCTATCAACAATCGACTTCTAGGTCGATTCTATTACAAACTTCTATTGATCCATGGTCTCAAGATCGAAGTTATGCGGGACTCTTATCTAATATCGATCTCCAAATCGATGCCATTACTAGTATTGAAGATAATTTACATCAGGATTTTATCGAGATAAAATTGTTTATTGTTATTTAGAAAAATTTTGAGAAAAAAGGCATTATAGCAAACTATCACAAAGCGAAGAAAGCTGATAACAAATATAGTTGTTGAAAAAAAAATCATTCTATTGAATAAAGTCATTACAAAAAGCCTGAATTGGGTTGATACAAAGAAATAAAGATAAAAAAATGAGAAGATACAAAAATCAGGCATTTGCTTGAGGAGATTCCATAAGAGTAGCGGTTGCTGGATTATCCTCCAATAAGATAACTTCAGTAGGCACTGGAGTAGAAGTCGGAGTTTCTACTAGAATAGAGGCTGGAACTTCAATGAGGGCTAAAGGCTTAACCTTGGGGGTGACCAATGCAGCAGGCACCTCCGGAGCGGGTTGAGGCACCACCAAAATAGAGTCAACCTTTGGTGCCGACTGAGGCTCCATCCCCATAGCCAAGTCGAGGCTGGTCTCCATGACGATGCCACTCAGGTCTAAATTGGGAAAGAGTTTTCCAACTAGACCCTACAGCTATTGAAGCCATTTTCAAAGGCCTCCCCAGTGGCCTTCGTGACTTTGGCAAAATTCTTGGAGGATTTGTACTCTTCCATAGTGTGGCCAGTAGTAGTCTTCCAGTGCTCCAAGTCCTTCTGATAGGTCAAGAGTGCCTTGTCCCGAGCAGCCAATGTTTTATTCTGGAAAGTCACCATCTCCTTCAGATCTTTTATTCTTGTCTCCAAATCAAAAATCTTGGAGACCTCCAACCGTAGCTCCTATAGCTTCTCCTTCCCCTCATTGACCTTTCCTTGAAGGTCCAATAAGGATTTATTTTTCTTAGAAATTTCGTTGAGCTTCTCCTGGAGCTGCTTCTTGAGTCCAGTGGAAAGCTTCTCTTTTTTCACGATCTTCTCTTCTGTCACTTTCTGGCAATCCTTGGCGGACTCAAGAGCCTCCTCTAAAGATTGGAGAAAAATCTTTATTTTTCGCCGCAAGATCGTCTAGATCTGATCAGATCTGAGGTGGTTTTTCAAAAAAAAAATTTCTAAATAATTCAATCAAATCTAAGAGTTCTCAGATTTGATCGAGATGATCTGATATTAAATACAAAAATTAAATCTAAATAAGAAACAACTATTGTTATCTGATTAGGATAATTCGATTATCCTGATGATGATCCTGATGCTCCTTAGATTTTGGATCGAGCCACGCACGTGCCTGACCTCTACCAGAGTCCACTCAGGTAGGATCTAGAAGTTTTCTCCTTCTAAATCAATGCTCTAAAAATTAAATCTAGATCTGATCTAAAGATTCTTCAAAACTTCTTTTGAAGTAGTAGCAATCATCTCTTGAAATAGTGCTGTCTTCTTCCTGATCTGGGCGCCAATGCTCCTTGGACTCTTGCTGGATTTGTGCCCAACTCCTTGGGCATGGGGAGGGGAGATAGGGGATCAGTGGATGGCATGGAAGAAAAGAGGGACAGTCTTGGGGCGTAGTAGATGGGCGTAGAGATTGAACCCTAGGCACAGACAGGGTTTAAATAAACCATGCTGCGCCATGCAATGCCACACAGCCTTAATTAATCAGATTTGTCGATTTAATCAGATCTTAATTTGATTGACTGAGTGATGTCATCTGATCCAATCAGATGAGAGTTCCTAAAAAATCCACTAAAGTGGCACCATGGATGGATAAATCCAAATAGATGGCATTTAGGAGTTTAAGGCTATCAAGCAACTCTAGAGTTCCATTTGTATGGGACTCCATCCTTATCCACATAGGGTGCATGCCTAGGGTGGCATACACCCTCTCTCTTTTAGCAAGAGAACAATAGTTTCAAGTGCTCTCCAATGGGCGCATGCCATATGGCCTTCTGTCCAAGTGTCCAGGGTCAACTATTGATCCTTGTCTAGAAACTGAAAATGGTAGGTGATAGAAATTAATAGGTATTATCTTAAATTCATCTGATAAACTAAGATAATATTTTTCTAACCTAAATAAGCTTTAGTCAGACTAAGATAAGATTTCTGAGTGAGCCCAAATAAATTTGGCTCAGTTGAGATAAACTAGAATGATTATACAAGAAGAATGTTAGGCTCAACCGTGTGCTAGCATGATTTTCTTGAATCTAATTGAATCTAATCTAAATCAATCAAACTGAATTAGTCTAATTGATGACATCCAGATCCAAATTTTTATTTGTGTAATTCAATTAGATTCGATTCTATATGGTAATGAGATATGTCACGATCTCCATTATTTCCATCATCGAAATATCTTTCGATAGATCAGAACTTTTTCGATTCATATAATTAGAATCAATCATCAAAATCATTCTAATTACTTCTAAAATCTACTGATGATACCTAGCAGTATATGATAGCAAGCCATCAGAATTGAAAGTAAACCTCTCGATGCAGCTATCTGTGTGATTGGATTCTTCTATCTTAAGCTCCGATAGGATTAGGATTAAGATGAACTTGTCAAATTCGATATCCATCATATGAATTAATCATTCAATTTAAATTTGATGTAAAAATTTAATAGAAACTCTTTCTATCATCTACACATTGTCATGGCCATGGACTTATGAACTCAATCTCATGATCATCATAAAGCTACTCCTCATCTACCAAGGTAGATATATTTTTTTATTGGTGCAATCCAATTTCTACAATGAACATGCTATAGCCAACATATACCTCAAGAATTTGAATAGCTAGAAGACCAAGTTTTGGTACAGTTAAACTATAATACCCTTAAGGTGAACTGCTGATGTACCTCAGATCAAAGAATCAGATACACCACTACAGCATCGAGTCAGTCATTGATGAGAAGGTAGACTCTCTTATAATTGCTCGAGATGATCATGCTCAGTACCCTCATTCTCTAACGAGTATATGTACTTATGCTCCGATGTCTCTATACCGTAGACTCAAGACTCATCTATCCTAAGAAAGTGATCATATACCAATCTTTCGGATCGATCATCATTCTTGTTACGATCCTACGGTCAAAAAAAATTTATAAGTTAATTATGAAATTTATATCTTAAATTTTTAACTCTTGAAAATATGAATTATCATTATCACTTACTTAAAAAATATATCACAGACACTTTAAATACATATTATGATAAAAAAATAATTTAATTATTTATTTATAATTAAAATTATAAAATTATTCTTAGAAGTGTATTATAAGTGTTAGCCAATCAAACTTTTAGAGCACACATCTAACAGAGACTTCGTATTTTCGCTGAGCTAGCCAATATGCTTAGTGAATAGTCGAAAGTAGAAAGCAGCCTGATTAAAAATGAAAAAGATGTCAAGTCGATAAAAAATCGATAGATATTTATATTAATATTATATATTGATATCTATATTGATAATATTATATTAATATTTAATATATTATTTTTTGAATATAAAGTATCAATATCATATATTAAATTAATAATATAATATAATATAAATATAATCAGTATTATACGTTAATATAATAAATTATTATGATCTATTGTTATATTATATTATTAGTATAAATATTATATTAATATTTATATAAAATTTGAAAGCAAAAAATAATTTTATATCTATTAAGAGTATAATAAATATTTTATATAATTTTTTTTTTATAAATGTGAATGATCAATCAAACATAAGCCTCTCACAATCAACTAAACATTTTAAAATCAATTTTTTAGATATTATAAAATATTCTCTAGAATCAACTTCTTAAGAATAATATTTTTTTAAAAAAAATAGAGAAAAAATTAGCTTCATCTACTGATCCCATCAATAATTTCTCATCAATAAGAAGTGTGAGGGTATGTCTTGTTGCTACAAGACTTTAGGAGGGAGCGAAGATCTTGCACTGGAGAGCCGATTAGGTTGGATTGATCCGGATCGTTAGAGAGTCTGCAAGAAAAATTCAAAAATCGATGGAGTATCCTCCGATTTAGGATCCTCCGATACTTAAGTCAATTGAGATCTTGAGAATAGATAGTGAAAAATGAAAATTCAGAAAATAGAGTGAGAGAGTTTTGGAGAGATCTCGATCTTCCTTCAGTGAAAAAGTTAAGAATTGATTTCAAAAGAGTCTTGGCTCTGAGGATCTCAAGCATGAGCTTACCTGGAGGGGTACCATGCCGCCCCCTATTTATAAAGAGGATTGCTATGGCCGTTAGTTTGTTATGGTCGTTGGTTTGTTATGAACAACTGAATTACAGCTATTGATCGTTTTGCCTTAGTAGCAGTCAGTTATAATATAGCTGAAGGATCGCAATTAGGCGAAAGCGCAGTTGATGCTTAGCTGACTTTTGAAGAGTATCAAGATCGGTAAATCATCGATCTCGATTTATGGTGAGATCGGTGTTTTATCGATCTCGAGAGGCTTGAGTTGTGAATTTTGAGCACAATGATTATCTATATTAGTAGAAAATCGATGTTATGTTGATCCCAGGCTGTCGTCTGCTTTTAGGCAGAGCGAATGCTGATCTGGTTTTGACTTACTAGAAGATCGATTAAATACCGATCTAGAGAGATGTTCGTAAATTGGGTATGGTAGCTTACCGTTTTGATTTTACTATGGTTGGCATATTACTAATCTAGTCTCGATTACTTAGTCGGTTCTTATCACTTGTTAAGCAACAGCCAAAGTACCAGATCGGTACATTACCGATCTAAGATTGCAAATTACTGTTTCCATATTATTTGGGATGGTGGTCTTTCTAATGGTGCCACGTGTCTGATAAGGGTTGTCCGTGTTAGATATATGTGCCCTAAAAGCCAGAATTGGCTAACACTTGTAATACACTTCTAGGGGCAAAATTATAATTTTGATTATAATTAATGAAATGGATTATTTTCTATCACACCTGTGTATTTAGTGTCTGTGATACATCCTTTGAGTTAATGGTAATGATAATTCATATTTTCAAGAGTTGAAAATTTAAGACATGAATAATCATTATTAACTCATAAACAGCTCTCGACCATAGGATCATCACGAGGATGGTGATTGATCCGAAGGTTGGTGTACGATCGCTTCTTTAGTAGATGAGTCTTGAGTCTATGGTGTGGAGACACTGGAGCGAGAGTAACATGGTACTCGTTAGAGAACGAGGCATGAGCATGACAACTCTGAGTAGTCATTAGAAGTCTACCTTCTCGTCAATGACTGACTCGATGCTGCAGTAGTGTGTCTGGTTCTTTGACTCTGAGATGCATCGGCAGTTCACCTTGAGGGTGTTTATAGTTTGACTAGCACAATTACTCGGTCTCCAGCCATATGGAACCCTGAGGTGTATGTTGGCTATAGCATGTTCATTGTAGAAACTGGATTGCATCAAGATGAATCTATCTACCTTCGGTGGTAGAGGAGTAGCCTTATGATGATCATGAGAATCAAGTCCAGAAATCCATGGCCATGGTAGAGTGAAATATAGAAAGAGTTTTCTATTTAGATTTCACATTGGACTCGAATCGAATGATTACATTCATATGACAGAGATTAGGTTTGACGAGTTCACCTTAACCCTAATCTGATCGGGCTTAAGATAGAAGAACTGAATCACACAGTAGCTGCACCAAAAGTGTTCGCATTCAACTCTGATGGGTTGCCACCTATAATCTGCTAGGTGTCACTGGTGATTTTGGGAAGCAATTAGAAATGATTTAGATGATCGATCATTCTAGCTGTTCGAATCAGAAGAAGTTCTGATCCATCGAAAGGAGTTTCGATGATGTCTATGATAGAGATCATGACATATCCATTACCATAACAGAACTGAAACTAACTGATTCAACAAACAAGGGTTGAATCTGGTGATCATCAATTGAACTGATCTAGTTCAATTGATCTGAATGAGATTCAATTAGGTTCAAGAAAATCGTGCTAGCACTCGATTTGAACCTAAACGTTCTTTCTTTTACTATCATAAATAGTTGTCCTGACTGAGTCAAGGAGTTTGTGCTCAATCAGAGGCCTTCATATGGTCTGACTGGAGTTGTCCAAGTCAGAATATGTTGTCTTATTTGTAAGACATTACCTGCCATTTTTGGTCACCTGCCATTTCTTGTTCTTTGACTTTGGTCAAAAGTCTAACCTTTGACTGGTCAAACGTTGACCATTGACCCTTTGACTTTTGACCATATGTCATGCACCTATTGGAGAGCTGGTGGGGCCTGTCCCCTGCCAGAACTGGAAGGAGATAGGGCGCATGCCAAAGGTGGCGTGAGCCCAAGTAGAGGCGCCTAGGAGTCCTTGTTGGACAAGGACTCCACCTCCCTTTGGATTTCAATCAGAGTTCTACTAAGAAATCCAGTTTGACTGATCTTAGGCGCCCTCTAAGGAAGAATCTGGGTCCTATTCCAACCAATCAGATTTAGGATTGATTTCATAAAGGGTTGTGATTGTTGAGAGGAAGAGGAGTTGGATCACAAGAGGTCTATATAATAAGACCCTGCACGCCAACCTAATTAGAATGCTATTAGACACCCCCAAGGCTGCTCTTCCCCTCCTTTCCACGCCATATGTCTCTTCTCCCTTGCTCTCTCCACGTCCAAAAGGTGTTTTTGGATTTAGGTTGGTGCGATTCAGATCAAGGAAAGGCGATCAAAATCAAGAAGGCTGCGCTGCTTGCAAAAGGAACGACTGCAGATCTTCAAAGAGTTTTGAAGATCTCCAGATCAGATCCAGATCTGATTTTTGGAGGTGTGATAGAGAAGAAGAGGATCTCTAGATTCAACCCAGTGGATACCGGTAGAGGCCAGGCGCTTGCGTGGCTAGATCAGAACCTTCCGCTGCAATCAGGTCATCTATAGGGTAATAGGAACCTAAATCAGGTAAATTGAATTTGATTTAATTTATCTTATTTTATTTTATTTATTAAATAATAAGTAATCATCAGATCTTAAAACATATCAAGATGCTGATTGAGTATAGAGAGAAATTTTAAAATATATCTCTTGATCTAAATCAAGATCGGACGAACCTGGACCGCGAAATCAGGATTTTCCTTTCAATTGGTATCAGAGCCATGGTTCTAAATTATTTAGATCTGATTTTAATTTTATTTTAATTAAAAAAATAAAGTGATTTCAGATATCACATGAGATGTGATCAGATCTGAAATCAGAAAATTAAAATTAAATGGATTTTGGATCTAAGAAGCATGAAGATATGCATGACTAGTTCTACAATAGAATAGTTCTATAGAATAGTTTTGCAGTGTCTTTGATTTAATCTGATTAAATCATATTTTAGATCTTCTTATTTACTATTTTCTAATATTATAAGTGTTATATAACATCTGATAAATAGCAAATAAAAATTATTTAATTTTAAATATCATAATGAGATATGATGATGCCATGTCTAGACTAGTTGTAGAATAGTTCTACATAATTGTCTAGATTAGAATTTATTTTGATTAGATCAATTTAAATCTAATTTTTTAGATTATTATGAGATAATTTAGATCTGAAAAACATGCATTGATAGTGATACATGAGATGTATGCAAAATATGCCTTGATTAGATCTAAATTTGTATATGAGATATATGAATATAAATCTATAACTGTTTTGGTAGATTTACATGTTCCTGATTAAGGCGTTCCTCTTGGCCGTCCGGTCATAAGACGAAAAGAAGGATTTAAAGACCCTCTCTTTCCATTCGATGGGGTTGTCTTATGATGTGTAGGGGTGCTGCGTGTTCGTCCTTAATCAGAAATCCAAAACTTACTTTCTGCAAAACCCTAGATCCTGAAATCCTAGGATTTATTGTGCATATTTGTTTATGAAACCAACTTAATTAAGAATTAGATTTATGGAATATAAATTAGGTCTAAAATTAAGAATTTCAGATCTAAGACATATTCATAATACTGGGTTCGGGCTTGGGTAGCTCAATTAGGTCTAAGCGGTTGATCAAACCGAATCAAGAGTTGGTTAGATGGGATCAACAATGCTTAAATTGACCACCTAATAGGATTAAGTCTGGGTCAAGATCGAGTCACGATCAAGCAAGACCTAATTAGGCTAAGAGGTTAGAGTCTGGAATGTAGGCTAACCCAATTGGTTCTGACTCAATAATTTTGGTGTCTAAGGTAAGTTTGGCACAGACGATCGACTGATTTTTAATTGGAAGCTACTCGACCTGAATGCATTCTTGTGCGAGTTAACGGCATATTTCTTCCACCGGTCTCACTTACCTGTCCATATCTGTTGACACAGTTCTGATCTGAGGTGGTCAATAATCCGAGCTGACCCATGCCACTAGGTTAATCATAATTGTTATGACTAAGCCAAGTCTAGTTTAATGAGACCTGAATCAATTCTTCCTAAGAAAAGATTAAGTCTGAGGTCTTCCACCATTGTAGACGTGCGGGCCCTTCCTGGGGTTGATTGTTCTCGGCTGGATATAGTGGCTCAGTTGCAAACCGGAAAGACGCAACCATGTCTATTAGGCATTGGATGCTATGGGCTGGAGGATGAGTTGGGCTCAATATTCGGATAAGGTGAGAGACCCAATTAGGAACCAAGTCTATGCAAATGGTGGGTCTGACTTAACTAAGGGTGGATCAATATTTTGATACGGTGAGATTCATGAATTAGAGACCAAGGTTTGGGTGCACCATGATTAGAGAAATCATTGGAACAAGATGTTGTTCACTTATTGGCTAACCCATCACCAAATAACTGTTAGGTGAGGTGATGAGTCAGTTGGTGAGACCGCACCAGCCACTAGAAATCATCAATCGTGGAGATTTTCGCATCTCTACAAAGGGGTGTAGGGATCGAGAAAAATAGTGGGACTAATTTGTGAAAAATAAAATTTCCTAAATGAATTGGTCAGTCAAAATTACAGTATCTACTAGAATCTTTGACTCTCTATAGGAAAATATCTGCGTCCAACCCATTGGCACGTATCTGAACACACATAGATTGACCGGACCCAATTATAAAGATTGCTCAGAAACTACAAAATTATTTTGGGGTTCAGGAGATTAATACATATTTTGGATCAGGACCCCTCCACCTTACCAGCTCATCCATTTGTTGAACAGAAGAGCATCTCTGAAAAAAATGGATTGACGAAGACAATAAGGCCAGATACTACATGTGGCTCGATGTCTGATGAAGCTCCAGCGCCAACATGAAGATAATCGGGATTGCTCGCGCAAATGTTGGCTCACCTACAGGAGATGTTTTGGGTGAACAGAGTCGCGCAGCCAAATATCAAGTCACGAAACGACTTTTAAGGCTAAAGAGCGTGATGGGCAGTCAGTCCAAGATCACTGTCTGACAATGATCAAGGATATGGAAGAAGCTTGAGAAGCTCGGTGTGAAGTTGGACTTGGATCTGCAGAATGATATTATTCTGGCAATCCTTGACTAATGCATATGGGCAATTCATCATGAATAACCACATGCATAAACTTCAAAATTCCTTGGCCGAGTTGATGAATATGCTGGTTACCGCTGAGCTTTCTATGAAAGGTTCTTAAAGGCTCAGTTCTTGCTATGGAACGGCTTCTTTCAAAAGAAAGTCTTATGGAAAGAAAAGAAGTCTGTGAAAAGCAAAAAGGTGAAGATCAAAGAAGAAGAAGAGGCAGAACCGAAGAAAAGAAGATCGATGTCAAAGGAAAGTATTTTCATTGCAACAGCGACGGCCATTGGAAGTAGAACTGTCCTACTTGCTGGCCACCCTAAAGAAACAGAAGGAAGGTCCTTCTGGAGGTATGCTCGTTATTGAGTCTAACCTACGGTTTCTTCTTGCATCCAGTTGGGTGCTTGACTCTGGATCTAGTGCTCACCTATGCACTTCTTATGCAGGGTCTTGAGGATAGCAGGAGGCTGAGGGATGGAGACATGATCTACGCTCGGTAATGGAGCAAGAGTTGCTGTAGTAGCCGTGGGAACATACCCTCTGCGATTACCATCCTGGTTTAGACTTAGTTTTAAAAGATGTTATTATGTGCCTGCAGCTAAGCAGGAATTTGATTTCTGTTTTCATGCTTAACACAAGAAGGTTATGTGATCACCTTCTTTAAGGACCATTGTAATATTCTTTATGAAAATAAAAATTGCAAATGGTTTCCTTTGTTAATGGTCTTTTCAGTTGCATATTGATGTACCTGTTTTAACTATCGAGCAAAACGTGAATGCCAAACGACCTAGGGGATGTCCAAACGACAGATATCTATGGCATCTGAGATTAGGTCATATAGCAGAAGATAGGATTAACAAAATTGGAGAAAAATGGGCTATTGAGTCCATTGACTTTTTGAGTTCATATCCAACTTGTGAATCTTTGTCTTCAAGGCAAAATGACTAAACTCCTTTTGTTGGACATGGGGAGAGGGCACACGATCTCCTTGCCCTAGTACATACTGATGTGTGCGGCCCATTCGATGTGCCGGCTAGAGGCAATTTTGTCTTACTTCATTACCTTTATCGATGATCTGTCTAGGTATGGGTATGTGTATCTTATGAGACACAGTCTGAAGCCTTTGAAAAGTTCAAAGAATTCAGACATGAAGTAGAAAAACAAACTGGAAAACCCATTAAGGTTCTTCGATCAGATCGAGAAGGTGAATACCTTAGCCAGAAATTCTTAGACTATCTTAAGAAAAATGGCATAGTCTCTCAATGGACTCCACCAGGAACACCTCAACTCAACGGAGTTTCAGAATGGAGAAATCGGACTCTATTGGATATGGTTCGATCCATGATGAGCTTCACAGACCTCCCAGATTTTCTTTGGGGACATTCATTATTAACTTCAATCTATCTACTGAACAGGATTTCCTCTAAAACCGTTCCTACCACACCGTATGAGATATGGCACGGTAAGAAACCAAGTCTGAGTCATCTCAGAATCTGGGGTTGTTCGGCTCATGTCAAAAGACAACAAGCGGACAAGTTAGAGTTTAGATCCTTTAGAGCTCGATTCATAGGATATCCTAAAGAGTCATTAGGATACTATTTCTATATTCCAGAAGACCACAATGAGATTGTGACTCGACATGCCATCTTTCTTGAAAAATAGTTTATTCAAGATAGCGGCATTGGAAAGCAGATTAAGCTTGATGAGAAAGTCTCACAAGCAGAACGAGCTAAGGACCAAAGTGGAACAAATCAGGTTGAGCCAATAAGAACACTACCTCCTCCACCTCGTAGATCGAAAAAGAGTTTTCCATCCTCCTGACAGAGATACTTGTGGTATTATTTCAGAGGACTGTAGAGGAATTTCCTCGTAGGTAATGGTGCTTATGGAGAGACCCAAAACCTACAAACGAGGTGATATCAAGATATCGACTCCGAGAAATTGGCTTGGAGGCAATGAAGTCAGAGATCGACTCGATGCACTCAAACCCAAGTCTGGAACCTTGGTGAATCCACCAGAGGTATAGTGACTATTGGGTGTAAATGGATCTTCAAGGATGAAAGATTTTGGTGCAGATGGGAATTGTGGGAGACATTCAAGGCTAGCATTGGTGGCAAAAGATTAATAGTCAAGCGCGAAGGCAATTGACTATCAGGATACCTTTTCCTCCGGTAGCTATGCTAAAATCCATCCCGCATATTGCTTGCCGTTGCAGCCTATTTGATTATGAAATATGGCAAAATGGACGTGAAAAACGGCATTTCCTAACATGGAATATCGTTGAGGGAAGATATCTATATGGAACAGCCCGCTAGTTTCACATTCCAGTGATACAGATCAACAAGGTTTGCAAGCTGCAAAGGTCCAATTAATGACTTAAGCAGCATCTCGAGACTGGAAACCTCGTTTCAATGATGTGATCAAAAAAGTTGATTTTCATCAAAAAACGAAGAGAACCATGTGTTTTTCAAAAGTATTATGTCATGGGTAGCGCTGTTGTCTTCCGTCATATTGTAGTGTGGATGATGCTTATAGGGAATGATATGTTCCATGTTGACATAAGTCAAGATGTGGTTGTCTTAAGGAATTCTCCATGAAAGACCGTAGGTGAAAGCCATCCCTTTATTCTAGAATTAAGGTCTATAGGGATAACCGAATAGGATGCTAGGACTTTCACAAAAGAATGTACATAGAGGAGTAACTAAGAGAGGTTAGTATGAAACTCAAGAGGGATTAATACCCTTCAGACATGGTATCACTATGCGTTCCAATAGAAGATTGCGGCTAGCACCCTGAGGAAAAAGAAATGCATGAAGCAAGATCTCTTATGCTTCTACAATAGGGAGCCCTCATGAATGCCATGCTATGTACAGACCTGATATAAGGCCCATGCCTAATGAGTGTCACAAAGCAGATATCAGTTCCAAATCCCGGTGAAACCTGACTTCTATGCAAAATGTTATCCTTAAGTACTTGAGAGAAGGAATTAAGGATAGAATGTTGGTCTTTGGTAACGATCAAGAACTCCTGAGATCCAGGGATACACAACTCGGACTTCAATGTCCGATATAGATGATCGAAGTCGACATCTGCAGACCTGTTTGTGCTGGCGAGAGTTCCAACAAAGCGGTGATACCATCCCCGCCCACGATTACTAGAAACAGAATACGTTGAGGGTCAAGAGAGTCAACCTCCACAGATAATGTTGACAGACCCACTTACAAAGCCGTTGGGCCAACAGAAGATCGAAGCCCACCTTGAGAAGATGGGACTTAAGACTTGTAGCCAATTGGCTTTACGGACAAATGAGAGATTGTTAGATTATATGTGCCTAGAAGTCAGAATTGGCTGACCACTGTAATTACACTTCTCAGGGGCAAAATTATATATTTGACTATAATAATGAAATGGGTTATTTTCTATCACACCTGTGTATTTAGTGTCTGTGATAGATCCTTTGATTTAATGGTAACTGAATTCATATTTCAAGAGTTGAAAATTTAAGACGATGAATACATTATTAATATCATAAACAGCTCCCGGACCATAGGGATCACACCGAGGATGGTGATTATCCTGGAAGGTTGTGTTCGAATCGCTTCTCTTTAGTAGATGAGTCCTTGAGTCTACGCGTGTGGAGACACCGGATGAGAGTCAGGATACTCGTTAGGAAACGAGGGCACTGAAGCGTGACCACCTCGAGTAGTCATTAGGAAGAGTCTACCTTCTGCGTCAATGACTTGACTCGATGCTGCAGTAGTTGTGTCTGGTTTCTTGACCTGAGATGCATCGGCAGTTCACCTTGAGGTGTGTTATAGTTTGCTATACCATTACTCGGTCTCCTCCAGTCATATGGAATCTGAGGTGTAATGTTGGCTTTATAGCATGTTCTTGTAGGAACTGGATGCATAAAGATGAATCTATCGTACCGGGCGCACTAAGGAGTAGCACCTATGCATGATCATGAGACATAGTACTAGGAAATCCATGGCCATAGGTAGAAGTGAAATAAAGAAAGAGTCTATCTAGATTTCACATTGGAAGGACTCAAAATAATGATTAACATCTAATGACAGAAGACTAGATTTGACGAGTTATACTGCTTAAGCCCGTAATCTGATCGGAGGCTACAGAATCAGAAAAGAACTGAATCACAACAGGGTGCTGCACCAAAGAGGTTCGCATTTCAGCTCTGTGGGTTGCCACCAATATCTGGCTAGGTGTTTTTTTTTTTTTTTTTTCCAACTGGTGGATTTTGGGAGCAAATTAGATGATTTAGAGATCGATCATTTTCTACGTGTTCGATCAGGAAGAGTTTTGATCCATCCGAAAGGAGTTTTCGATGAGTCTTATCTGATAGAGATCATGGACTTCCGCATTACCCATACAGAACTACACTCCGTTACTACTGGGTTTCACACA